>CAUYLG010077675.1:0-27866 GCA_963573385.1 Cacajao melanocephalus
ACCCTGTCTCTACCAATAAAAAAAAAAAACGGGGGGCGGTGGGTGCTGGGCTTGGTAGCTCACACCTGTAATGTCAGCACTTTGGGAGGCCGAGGCAGGTAGATCACGAGGTCAGGAGATCAAGACCATCCTGGCTAACACTGTGAAACCCTGTCTCTACTAAAAAAATACAAAAATTAGCTGGGTGTGATGGCATGCGCCTGTAGTCTCAGCTACTCAGGAGGCTGAGGCAGGAAAATCACTTGAACCTGGGAGGTGAAGGTTGCAGTGAGCCAAGATCATGCCACTGCACTCCAGCCGGGGCAACAGGGCAAGATTCTGTCTCAAAAAAAAAAAAAAAAAAAAAAAGAAGGGCAAAAAAAGAAACTCCCATACCAATGCCTAGTGGGCATCACAGAACATGCAACTAGGCTGACCACCTGTAATGGACAACTGTGGCTGAATGCCTTTTAACCAGTTCTCTACACTGTTAATTTCCCAGTGGAACAGAATACTCAAATTGCAAGCCTCCCTTGCAGCTAGGATGCAAGCACACCACCTAGATTCTGCCAAGCAAATGTACCCATGTGAAACTTGGACTCAGAAGTGGGCAACGTGGAGGATCAGGCACGTGGGGAATACACATGATTCTGCTGCGGGGGGCGGGGGGGGAGCAGCAGTGCCCAGCCCTCTGGGGAAAGCAGAGGCAGTTTCTGATACCATGGTCTGTGCTGTGAGCCCCAGGGTCACTGGAGCAGAGCAGCCCCATGGAGCGCTTGGGCATTCCTCTGGGCTGAGTGGCTTCTAAGCCCAGATCCCTGGCTCTTCCAGATTCTGGGAGCCTTTATAACCCACGGAGCCTCTGGTCTGCTCCAGCCCTGGGCAGGACATTTGTTGGGGTGCCCAGGGGCAGAGAGCCCCAAGGCTATGACTCCAGCTCTAGTTGCAGGAGTCCTGTGGGGTGGGTATTAGGGCAGCTCCACTTACCTGATCTCTTCTCTAGCCCAAGGCCTTGGCAGGCTCTTAAAGTTCAAATGGGCCCCAGGGGACTCATTTATTTTGTTCTCTTTTTTCCCTTTAGGGTATTCTTGTAAGACTACTGTAATAGCATTTGGTACTAATGTAATTTTTATGCAAATTATGTCATTTTCCATAAGCACATACATTCTTATAATGAGATATTCTGCTGTTATCCCTCATTATACAGTAAAATAAAAATTTCCATACTGCTTCATACAGCTTTTCCTAATTATCATCTTCAACAACTATGAATATTTTGAGCAAAAGAATCATAATTTCATTAGCAATTCCTGTATTACTAGATATTGAAGTTGTTTCCAGCTTTTCACTCTTTAAAAAATGTTGAAATGAGCATTATCATGCATAGAACTCTTCTTCTGTACATCAACAACCAGAAGAAAATGAATGAGCCCAAAAGATGGATATTTTAGTGGCTTTTCATATAACTGCCAAGCTGCCTTCCAGAAGGACTGTGCTGACACACATACAAATACCAGCAGGTCTGAGGACATCAGCTCTGCCTCCACTTCCCTAGCATCCTGCATGAGCAGATGTCAGGGTGGAGAGACTGTGGGAAATGTTTAACTTGTTACCTTATTTCCTTCATTATTCAGCATTTCTAGCCTCCCCTGTAGCTAGGGTGCAGGCACACGACCTAGACTCTGCCAAGCAAATACACCCATGTAAAACCTATGTGCAAAGAGAATATAACGGCTTTATCAATCTAAAAACCTCCTCAAAGATAAACGTGAAAGGAGGGAAATTTCAGGGTTTTAGAAAACTCTTATTGTGGCCATGATCATCCCTTTGAGGTAACTCTTACAAATAAAACGTTAAGTAGGCAACCACTTTGGTGATATGTTTAAAAGCTTCCTCTTAGGCTAAATGGGGTTCCTCCCTGGCTTATATCTTTAATCTCCGTTAAATGCCAGAGGGAAGCTTATTCTACTTTTTTTTTTTTTTTTTTTTTTTGAGACTGAGTCTCTGTTGCTCAGATTGGAGTGCAGTGGCCTGATCTCAGCTCACTGCAACCTCTGCCTCTCAGGTTCAAGTGATTCTCCTGCCTCAGCCTCCTGAGTAGCTGGGATTACAGGTGCCCACCACCAGGCCTGACTAATTTTTGTACTTTTAGTAGAGACAGGGTTTTACCATGTTGGCTAGGCTGGTCTCAAACTGCTGACCTCAGGTGATCTGCCCACCTCAGCCTCTCAAAGTACTGGGATTACAGGCATGAGCCACCGTAACCCACCATCTACTTATATATTTATGTAAGTGATCCACATTTCCTTTTCAAAGTCAAAATCTCACAGCTTATCTAGAAACCCATGTCAGAAGCCATAAAGCAGATATTTGACCAAAACCACCATAACATTTTTTGTTTTTTGAGATGGAGACTTGTTCTTGTTGCCCAGGCTCAAGTGCAATGGTGCAATCTCAGCTCACTGCAACCTCCGCCTCTCAGGTTCAAGTGATTCTCCTGCCTCAGCCTCCTGAGAAGCTGAGATTGCAGGCACGTGCCACCACGCCTGGCTAATTTTTGTATTTTTAGTACAGACATGTTGGCCAGGCTGGTCTCAAACTCCTGACCTCGTGATCTGCCCACCTCAGCTTCCCAAAGTGCTGGGATCATAGGTGTGAGCCAACATGCCTGGCCAACCACCATAATTTAAAAAGACAAACCAAAACTGAGAAAATATTTGCAATATTTTTCAATAGAATGATAGCCCCTCATCTCCCTCGAGCTTTCTTCTTTGACTCACAGTTACCTAGGAGTGTGTGGTGGCCAGCCCAAGGTGGCCCCAGTGATTTTACCTCCAGCTAGTCACACCCTTGTGCAATCCTCTCCACATTGTACCAGGGTGGGTCTGTGTAACCAAGGGAATAAATGCAATGGTATCTCACTTCTGAGAGTAGGTTTTCTAAAGGACACTGGGGCTTCTGTCTTGCTTACTCTCTCTCTCAAATCATTCACTCTAGGGGAAGCCAACTGCCATGCCAAGAGAAGCTTTATGGAGAGGCCCACTTGGGAAGAAAATGAGGTCCCAGCCAACAGCCAGAAGGAAATGGAGGCCTCCTGCTGACAGCCATGTGAGTGAGCTTGGTAGCAGAGGCTAAAGTCTCAATTATAAACTGAGCAACTCTTAGTTAGGACTACTCTGCTATCTACTCTTGAATGTCCATCCCAAAGAAACAGTCATTGGTAGCTTGGTGATTGGGATACGTTCTGCGAAATGTGTCATGAGGCAATGTCATTATTGTATAAATATCATAGATAAGTGACAAACCTAGATGGTGTAGCCTACTACAACACCTAGGCTACACAGCATAGCCAATAAGATCCTAGGGTACAAGCCTGTTCAGCACATGACTGTGTTGAATACCGTGGGCAACTGTAACACAATGTTAAGTATTTGTGTATCTAAGCACATCTAAACATAGGTAAGGTACAGTAAAAATAGGGTATTATAATCTTATTGGACCATTATCATATATGCAGTCTTGTTGATCAAAATGTTGTCATGTGGTGTATGACTGTAATTTAGAAATTCAAAGGCCAGGCTCAGCAGGTCATGCATGTAACCCCTGCACTTGAGGAGGCCAAGGTGGGAGGATCACTTGAGCCTAGTATGAGACCAGCCTAGGCCAACATAGCAAGACCCTGTCTCTTAAAAAAAAATTAGCTAGGTGGGGTGGCGCACAACTACAGTCCCAGCTACTAGATGAGGCAGGGGGATGGCTTGAGCCTGGGAGATGGAGGCTGCAGTTGAGCTATGATCAGGCCACTGCACTTTAGCCTGGCAAAAGAGCAAGACCTGTCTCAAAAACAAAAACAGAAACAAAAATCAGCTGGGCACGGTGGCTCACGCCTGTAATCCCAGCACTTTGGGAGGCTGAGGCAGGTGGATCACTTGAGTTCAGGAGCTCGAGACTAGCCTGGCCAACATGGTGAAACCCTATCTCTACTAAAAATACAAAAATCAGCTAGGTATGGTGGTGTGCACCTGCAGTCCTAGCTACTCGGGAGGCTGAGGCAGGAGAATTGCTTGAACCCAGGAGGCAGAGGTTGCAGTGAGTTGAGACTGTGCCACTGTATTCTATCCTGGGCAACAGAGCGAGACTCTGTCTCAAAAACAAAACCAGAAAACTTGTTTAAGCCACTAAGCTTTGGGGTAAATTGTTATGCGGTAATAGATAACTGATACTAGTGTGCTGTTTATTTTCCAAACATTTAGGGGTTTCCTAGATACCTTACTGTTACGTATTTCTCACCAAATTTCTTCATTATTTATCCAATCATTTTTCCGCCCCATTTGCTCACATTCCTCTCCTTCTGGATCTCCCATTGGGTAACTGTCAGACCTCCTGACGCTGTCACATAGGTCTCAGAAGCTCTGTCCCTCTCTTCCGTCTTTTTTCTCCCTGTTCTGGGATCTCTAAGGGCAGTTCTGCTGTCACAACCTACAACTGTGACTCTTCCTCACGTGGTCCCTGCCCTTGGCTGCCACTCCCCCGCCCTCTCCATCCCTTTGCCCTGGTGTCTTTCCTCCATGCTGCATTTCACTCGGATTCGATATTACCTCCATTCTTTTAAGCCTACATGTTTTCTTCTCTTCTTTGCCTTGGTTGACAATCCCTTTCTTTCACCTAAATGACCATAATGCAGAATATAAGCAAATTTACTTTCCCCTGTTCTGTGGTGAAATTTAAAAGCAGCAGGCAATTAAGGTCCATTGTTTAGTGTGATCACATAGAATGGTTCTTAAATAAGTTTCATCTCTGGTGTAACTGTTGGCATAATTTTAAATCATCAATGAGAAGACTTAGCAATTCTTCTAAGTAAGCAAAATCAATTAGAGGAATGTTTTGTTGGTGTCAACATGAATTTTGCCTGTGTTTTGAGGGTGGAAATATATTTAACTTTTTCACCACAGCGTTTAATATACTGTTAACCTGGTTTTACATGGTATAAGGAAAAAGGATAAAACTCCAGCTGTTTTGCAGATTAGATCTAGAAACATCTGTCCTTTGAAAATAAGATACTGGCTGGGCGCGGTGGCTCACGCCTGTAATCCTAGCACTTTGGGAGGCCAAGGTGGGTGGATCACCTGAAGTCAGGAGTTCAAGACCAGCCTGGCCATCATGGTGAAACCTCATCTTTAAAAAAAAAGAAAAAAGAAAGTAAGATACTAATCACCTGACTTTTTTTTTTTACTTCACATACAAGCATTAACGTAAACATATTAAATACTGAGTTTACTATTTTCCAACCAAACCAAGTCCTAGAGAGTTTGATAATCTTTTCTATTTGGTTGCCATCAGAATGTCTATAACTTTGCAATAGTCAGCCTGCTGGGAACTTTCTAACACTTGAATTTTTAACCACTTAGGAGTTTGGAATCCCCTTGAGAATCTGAGAAAAGCTACAGACACTCTCCCTAGGTAATGGCAAATACACATTTTGCATACAATTTCAGCGAGTTTATAAAAGATCCGAGTCCTTCCATGGAGCCCAATCGAGGAGGTCTTGCTCTAAAAGCTCTGAACTCTGGCACTGAAGGAAGCTTACATGTTTCTCAGGCATGCCTTCTTACCATTGCTCTTGCTTCCTCACGAATGATTGGAACAGAAAGGATGCTGTACAGAGCTCCATTCACATACGGCTGGATCTTTAAGTGGAGGAAAACAAACAGTTATTTGCAAGTTTTCAAATATTGCACAACTCTCTATCAAACATCACACTGCAGAACCATCTGGCAAATGGGGAGAGTGGGCGTTCCCGTCCTTGCAGCTCTCTGGCACTCCAGGATGCACGTTTCCAAGTGACACACATCTCCAACTGCATGTCCGAGTGACAGCTACCACTGAGTCTAAAACCAGATTCATCACTCCCTCCCAAAGCTCACTCTTGCTACATTTCATTGCTTAATTAAAGTTACTTTTAACCTCCTGATCACTCAGGCTAGAAACTTTGGAGTCATCTTTAATTTTTTTTTTTTGTTCAGTCTCCAAGGCTCTTTGATAGGAAGTCTTCTTTTTAATATCTACTGCTAATGTCTTTGTTCAGACATCATCATCCATGACCTAGGCTATATCAAATCTCCAAAACAGTCTTTCTACCCTCAGTATTCACCCTTTAATTTAACCATCAGATCACTACCAACATTCTACAGTGTGGGCCAAATCATCCCTCTCTCCGTCTCGGAAACCTTCCACAGAGCCCATTTGGAAAGGTGGACTCCTTAGCGTGGCACACAGGATCTTCAAGGGGTGGCCTCTATCTCATGCTCTCTGCTTCTCCCTCCCTGCCACCACAAAGTGTCCACACTACCTAAGGGATGCCCCCACCAGGCTGTTCCATGTTTCAGCCAGGTTCTTGCAGTTCACCTTGAAAGGAATGGTCTTCACACATATAATGAACCTTGAAAACTCAGCCCAGACATGTCTCCTGGGAAGCCTTTCCTGAACGTCCCCCCGTTCCCCCGCAGACAGGGCGCTCACTTTCACTTCTTGTACATCCCTCCACTACAGCACTGGAGGCAGTATCCTTTTAAATTCACACTATGTCCCCTCTATTCTGAGCTTTTTGAGGACAGGACCCATGTTTTACTTGCACGCACAGGACATGAAGCATGGCAGATGCTGATAAGCAAAGTCCCTTTTCAGTGGGCTGTACGCTATGCCCGCCATGGCAATGGAGGAGGGCTCCTTTCCCATTGCCCTCCCTCAGCACTGGACTTCATTAGCACTTTCAATGCTTGCCAAGCTGATGGGTAAAAGGCATCCTACAGTTGTTTTTCTTTTCAGTTCCCTGACACCAGCAAGACTGAACATTTTTTCATGCTTCTGGGCCAGCACCATCTTGTGAACTGTCCAGTCATGCCCTTTACCCCTTTTTCCTATTGGATAGCTTGACTTTTACTTATCGATTAATACTAGTTCTTCAACTATTAGGAATATTAAATTTTGGTCACATGTGATGCAACTTTTCCTCGGGGTTTCATTCATTTTTTGACTTTGATTATAGCATCTTTCCAAACAAGAAATGTAATATTCATATAGTCAATTATGCACACCTTTTTCTTTATTTTCGTTTTGTCTTTCGAGATCATGACCACTACAAGATATATGGATATTGCATTTACTTGTGTAGCAGACAAATTTCTTGGCTCTAAAATATATAAATACATATCTAAAATATACATATATTTTAGAGCCAAAATATATATATTTATATATTTTAGATATATATTTTATACTTATATATAAATATTTTATATTTACATTTTAAAAGTACATATATATAAAATACATATATAAAAAATATATAAATGTACATATATCTATCTAAAATAAACATATTTTAGATAGAAATATATAGTTTTTCCAGCTCATTTTCTTTTTATATTTTTCTTTTTTTTTTTTTTGAGACAGAGTCTTGCTCTGTCACCCATGCTGGAGTGCAATGGCACGGTCTTAGCTCACTACAACCTCTGTCTCTCAGGTTCAAGTGGTTCTCATGCCTCAGCCTCCTAGTAGCTGGGATTACAGGGACATGCCACCATGCCTGGCGAATTTTTGTTTTTTCAGTAGGGATGGCGTTTCCACATGTTGGCCAGGCTGGTCTCGAACCCCAAACCTCAAGTGATTCTCCCACCTCGGCCTCCCAAAATTGCTGGGATTATAGGCATAAGCCACCGTGTCTGGCTTGTCCAGCTTATTTTCAAAGCCAATGCATTGGTAACAGTTAATGACATGATTCGAATCCTTTGGTCTATTCAGTTTTCAGAGCAGACATATTGGTTCCAGTACTTGAAACCTTTATTATGAGATGAAAGAATATGTTTCCCACTGGTTTCACCTGCCTGAGCTGAATAAAGTGAGGAACAGAGTTCATTCAGGCCTAGAAGTAGTTAAGAGCTTGATAGTTTTAAAATACAATATGAATGTCACAAACTGCAAAAGCCACCAAACATCCACTTGCTAAAGAAGTCACCCCAATCTGTGGATAGAACTATTATAAAATATGAATGGAATGACCAGAATGGGAGCTGTCTGCTTGAAACGGGAACGAACAGGCTGAGCGTCGTGGCTCACACCTGTAATCCCAGAACTTTGGGAGGCCGAGGAGGGTGAATCATAGGAATCTGAGACCAGCCCGGGCAAAATGATGAAACCCTTTCTCTACTAACAATACAAAAAATTAGCTGGATATGGTGGTGTGTGCCTGTAATCGCAGCTACTCGGCAGGCTGAGGCAGGAGAATTGCTTGAACTTGGGAGGCGGCAGAGGTTGCAGTGAACCGAGATCGAGCCACTGCACTCCAGCCAGGCGACAGAGTAAGACTCTGTCTTAAAAAAAAAAAAAAAAAAAAAATAGAAATAGGAACACAGACATGTGGAAACCAAGTGGTACTCAATCGTGTCCTGCTCAGATATACCTCTGGGTCTCATCTGTCTTAAGTGGTCAGATTTTTGTTGAAGCCTTGTCATGGTTTCTGCAACGGCATTTGTAGAAGGCAAGTGAGAGAATAATCATATTTATTTGTTTCTGTTAATTTGTTTACCC
Organism: Cacajao melanocephalus; assembly: GCA_963573385.1. NCBI lineage: Eukaryota > Metazoa > Chordata > Mammalia > Primates > Pitheciidae > Cacajao > Cacajao melanocephalus. The sequence continues at coordinate 8,566 of CAUYLG010077675.1, forward strand.
ATACCTCTACTTTATTTAAAAAGAGCCTGAGGCCCATAAATTAAAAATGTAGAAAATCACACCAGGTATTACAGGGACACTGGTGAGAGCAAACGCTAGTACAGCCCATTCTGGAGGACAACTTGGCCACACTCAGTGACCTGACACTGATATATGCTGGCAGCCAGCAGTGATGAGTTTCTAGCATTCGTGGAAGCTCTGGCACAGGCTCCCATGAGGCAGGTGCGGCCACATCCACTGAGGACTGCTGTGGCAACAGAGTGGAAGGCACCCAGAGTGTACATGCGGGTAAGTAAAATGGCAGGGACACAAACAAGGAGCTAGTTTGCAGTAGTGACACTCAATGAACTAGACGTATGTAAAGCAACACAGAAAGGACCTAACAAGCCAAGGTAAAAGCCATAAACAGAATGAGACCTACAGGACAATCAATTTCTGCAAATTCTACACACACGTACAGAGGCTTCATCCACAACCATGGAGATACATTAAACACCCCAAGAGAGTGGCATGTGGGGGAGCAATGCTGGAGGGGCCTGGCATTGGCCAGTGGCCAGCAGGCCACACAGATGGGGATGGAAAGAACAACATTCTGACTCCCAAAATTCTAAAAATTATAAAAGATTTCCAGTTGCTTCTGAAAATCCCTGGAGGAGGGAGCACATGTACATTTTTCAAATACAGCAACTGTCCGGGGCCAGCTGTGTGCCTGTGGGGTCACAGGCATTGGGTCCCCAGTGCAGCCTCCCCTAAGCCCAGGGCCAGCAGCGCTGAATGAGTACCTCGTGGTTTTCATGGCCAAGAAGATCCGAAAGGACTTTGAGGACGAGGCCTGCCACCTTGGCACACATGTTCTTCCCTATCGGAAACAAACCAAAGCTAAACATGACATGTCTAAACCCAGAAGCACAATTTTAGGTCAGGTAGACTTGGGGACAAATCTTGGCTCCTCTGCCCATAAGCCGTATGACCTTGGGTGAGTCACAAAACCAATCTGGGCCTCAATTTCCTCCTCTTTACCACAGGGATTATTAGTCATACCTACTTCAAAGGATGATGCAAAATTAAGTAAACTAATATATGTAAAGGACTCAGTGTAGCACAGAACCTCGGTGCTCAGTAAACCACCCCAAGTGGTGGCTACTACTCCAGCCAGAGCACAGAGAGATTCATTACAGTGAAAGCATAATACATTATAGAGCAGTATTCTCCCTCCCACACACTATATGGCTATCACAAAGACCATATGGGCATTTTAGTAGTTCTAAACATCATAAAAATCACTGCAAATATGGTAATGATGATGAAGTAAAGCTAATTCTAATCTGATGAATGTATTAGAAGTTAGGACTTCTGGCTGGGTGCAGTGGTTCACACCTGTAATCCCAGCACTTTGGGAGGGTGAGGTGGGCAGATCACTTGAAGTCAGGAGTTCAAGACCAGCCTGGCCAACATGGTGAAACCCCCTCTCTACTAAAAATACAAAAATTAGCCAGGTGTGGTGATGGGCACCTGTAGTTGCAGCTACTCAGGAGACTGAGGCAGGAGAATTGCTTGAACGTGGTAGGCAGAGGATGCAGTGAGCCAAGATCATGCCACTGCACTCCAGCCTACGTGAAAGAAAGTGATTTCATCTCAAAAAAAAAAAAAAAAAGCTAGGACTTTTTGCACATGCTGTTTTTTAAAATGACTGAAATAGTCATTTACTCAGTCAACAACACACAGTTACATGGTTCAGTCTACAAGATGGAGGTGAAGATGCTTCCAACAAGTACTCCTGAGCCAGCTATTTATCCAGGGAGTCTTTTTCTCTAAACACTGACCGCCCAGGCCGGGGGAAGCCACAGCCTGGACTTGGTAATTCTTCTAAAGAAGCTTCTTTCATCCCAGGTAACAATTTAAATGAGACAGTACCTGCGGAAAAGCTAAAATCACTACCTTTAGTGATCAAGCATATAAATGACTTGTGCCCACAGAAAAATCTCCACCTCCAGGGCTGGGGCAGGGAAAAGCATGTGATTCAGGGCAGGAAGCAGGGTTTAGTGTCACTGCTATTGCAGCCAGCTTAATCCTATAGGATCTTGGGAACATACTTCTTTGTCTTCAGAAAAAGGGATCATATTCTTTTTTTTTGGAGATGGAGTCTCACTCTGTTGCCCAGGCTGGAGTGCAGTGGCATGATCTTGGCTCACTGCAACCTCTGCCTCCTAGGTTCAAGCAATTCTCCTGCTTCAGCCTACTGGGTAGCTGGGATTACAGGCGCCTGCCACCATGCTTGGCTAATTTTTTGTATTTTAGTAGAGATGGGGTTTCACTGTGTTACCCAGGCTGGTCTCGAACTCCTGACCTCGTGATCTGCCTGCCTCGGCCTCCCAAAGTGCTGAGATTACAGGTGTGAGCCACCGCACCCCACCAGGTGTCATATTCTTAACTTCCTACCTTTAAATGATGCAATAAAGAAAAATGTAAATGAAATTAGTCTCCTCTTAATGCGGGCACTATGTATATACAAAACATTTTTTCCAGGGCGAGAAGGGATTTTGGCTTCAGGGATTCAACAGCTTGATATCTGGTTGGAAATGCTTTCCACTCTTTTTTTCAGTTTTCTATGAGACTAAAAGCAAACCATATCAAGCTCACTGGAAACCTAGCTTCGAGGGTCAAGATCTCTTCCCCTTTCTGCACCAGAATGAGGGTTGGAGGGCTGTGAGACCTGTGCTGCGGAGACAGAGGTTCATGAGCAAAGCCACCGAGTACTCCAGCGTGTAGTCAGACAGGCAGTCTGGGTCCTTCAGAACATCAACCAGCCAGAAGATAAGGCCATCTTGAATCATTGCTGTCTGCAGCGGGCGCCTGGGAAGAAACAGCCTAAGATAAATAAAAATTGCCAAGAAGTTTTTCATTTAAGAGGAAATAGTAGGCTGGGCACAGTGGCTCTCCCAGCAATTTGGAAAGCAGAGGTGGGCGGATTACCTGAGGTCAGGAGTTTGAGACCAGCCTAGACAACATGGTGAAACCCCATCTCTACTAAAAATACAAAAATTAGCTGGGTGTGGTGGCGGGTGCCTGTAATCCCAGCTACTCAGGCAGCTGAGGCATGAGAATCATTTGAACCCAGGAGGCAGAGGCTGCAGTGAGCCGAGACTGCATCACTGCATTCCAGCCTGGGTGATGGAGCAAGACTCCATCTCAAAAAAAAAAAAAAACAAAGAGAGAGTAAACAGTAATGTGAATGCATCAAAAAAGACAAACTTATAGAAGACACAGACTCTGAGGACAATGTTTTGTTTTTTTGTTAAACAAAAAAAATTGTATGGCTTTTTTTGTTAAACCCATACAATTGAAACAACAAAAATTATTTATTATTTCAGGGATATTTATTAAGGGTTTAAATAAAGATAAGGCATCAAGGAGGCCTCCTACTTTGAAAGTTTCCTTTTCAATATTTAAAATTAGCAGAACATTACTTCAAATATCTAATAAATATTTATTGGTAGCTTTTGGTTTACTTAACCCAGGAAACAGGACCATAGAAATACTTCTTTGACAAACAGACTTTTACCTAAACTCTCCATAATCCAGTTCTAGGCACTCTGAACTGTATGAAAATAAAGAAAAAAGGAGGAGCAAAAGCCTACCTTAACATCATTTTGATTCAGATTTCTATAGAGTAAGGGTAGTTTAAGGACCTGGTTAATGCAAATTATAAGGAATGATTTTCCACCTGAAGTCCAGGTATAGACTCTTACAAAATCCAATCCCTCATCAAAATGTGTGATGGTGATGTCATCAGGTTAGCCTTAAGAATTACTGAGGCTAAGTGTGGTATCATTGTGAGATGCCGTCTAGATTACTAGAAAACTGACATGCCACAGAGAAGCCAGCACTGCACATCTCCTGATGAGCAGCTTATGGTGAAACCACCATCCAGGACAGAACAGCGGAGCCAGTTACCTGTTCATTCTGTTCTTAAACACTATGTTGACCCAATCGGGGTGGCTTATTAGAATATAGCGAAGACTGTGCTCTCTTGGTAACTAGTTACCTTCTCCATTTATTGCAGAGACTCTGGAAAATTGCAAAAAGTTTAAGCACCTTTACGGAACGAAAAAGCTTAAATGATCATTTGGAGGAAAAGAATAAACAGGGAGTAAACATTTGCATTACCAGGAGGAAATATTTTTTTCACCATATCTTAATATCTGTCACTTAGCTATAGTTATTGAATTTCTAAAAACCCCCGAAACTGTCAATATCGACCAAAGTTCTCTCTATAAACAAACAGAAATGAAGTGTCTGTATGCTCTGAGGAAGTAATGACTCTGCAGATCACTTACAGTTCTTTTCAATTCATATAGTTAGCACAGGAATTTTCATTTGCAGGAAACTGGCAAATGGTAGATACAAACACCTATCCCTCCCCCAGTAAACACACACACACTTAGACCATTTCACTTAGCCAGCTTCTGGTTATTTGTGAATTGGTCAAAAGTTAACCACATTTGATGGGAAGAAATTGTGTTCAGAAGAGGACTGACAAAAAAAAGCTGAAGACTCCAGGTACTAGAGTTCTCAGTAAAGTCAAAGAGAACTTGAGGTGATTATTTTCAAAGAAAACTCTGAGAAAATTACCATATGACACAGTAATTCATCTCCTAGATGCTGGTCCAGGAGAAAAGGAAACATATGTCCACACAAAGACTTGTGCTGAAACATTCATGGCAGTGTTATACATATTGGCCAAAAGTGCAAACAACCCAAATGCTGATCAACTGAAGGACAAACAAAACGTACTGTAGGCCAGGCACAGTGGCTCATGCCTGTAATCCCAACACTTTGGGAGGCCAAGGCAGGTGGACCACAAGGTTAGGAGTTCGAGACCAGCCTGGCCAACATGGTGAAACCTCATCTCTACTAAAAACACAAAACTTAGCTGGGCATGGTGGCATGCGCCTGTAATACCAGCTACTCAGGAGGCTAGGCAGGGGAATAGCTTGAATCCGGGAGGCAGAGGTTGCAGTCGGCCGAGACCACACCAGTGTACTCCACCTGGGCAACTGAGCCAGACTCCACCTCAAAAAAAACCAACCAACCAACCAACCAAACAAAAAAACGTGATGTAGCCACAATGGAGTATCATTCGGCCACAAAAGGAATGAAGCCCTGACGCACGCTGCTACATGGACGAACCTTGCAAATGTGATGCTAAGTGAGAGAAGCCAGTTACAAAAGAGTGTACACTACATGATTCCATTGATATGAAATGTCCAGTACAAGTCAATCGACCAAAAGCAGATTTGTGGCTATCGGGGATTGCGGGTAGGAATGAGGAGTGACTGTAAATGGGTATGAGGTTTCTTTTTGTGGTGATGGAAATGTCAGCCCAACTCTGTAAATACACTAAAAATCCTTGAATTGTATGCTTGATATGGGGGAATATTATGGTGTGTAAAATACACCTCAATAAAGCTGTTAACTGAAAAGAAACCTATGGGGCCGGGCACGATGGCTCATGCCTGTTAATTCCAGTACTTTGGGAGGCTGAGGTGAGTGAAATCACCTGAGGTCAGGAGTTCAAGACCAGACTGGCCAACACGGTGAAACCCTGTCTCTATTAAAAATACAAAAATTATCCCAGCCCCATAGGTTCCAAGTCATGGAGGTCTAGGCTGAGCCGATGGGGTGGGTTGCATCGCCAAGGTCAGGAGGTCCTAACCCTAACTCCACAGGACTGTCTCTCACACTCTGCTGGGATGTGCATTTACACGTGTGGCTCCCACAGGGGACTGGAAGTAACTTGAGGGCTGAGGCTCTATTGGGCCTTATTCATGTGTCTGTCTCTAAGCTCTGCACATGCCCTGAGACACAATCTAGCATGGCTGGCACTAGATAATGTCCATTAGGAAAATACACTGGTGCTCTTAAAATGTCTTCCTCTCAGAGCAAAGGCCCTGGTGAAAATAAAATAACAAAATAAAAGAAGAAAAAAAATAAAATGTCTTCCTCCATCCCCAGCAGTTTCTAGCAGGATATTTTAGTGGATTAGAGATAAGCTTTCTAGCTCTGTCTTATAAAGTCATCCAACCTCTCCAAAGTGTTAGTGGAAAAATACCATCTGCCTCCTGAGTTGTCATGGGAATTTTAACTCAATCTGATCTCAAAGGAGACACTACAACCTACCACACAAGTCATTACCTGAGGCTGAACTTCTGCAGGGCCCCAAGAATGTTCTCCCTGGTGATGATATCCTTGTCCTCCGCCTTCAGCCTTCCCTCCAGCATCCGCAGCACCTTTGTGTTCTGGGCAAGGTAGAGGCGACCTGATAATACACCAGAGATGAAACAGGTGAAAGACAGAAATAATTTATCTAGTATGCTACAAAACCACTTTCCATGAAAACTTACTTTGCATAAAACACAGTAGAGTTTGGGTAATTTTATGTTCTAAAAACTTACTGGGTGGGGACTAGTGGCTCATGCCTGTAATCCCAGCACTTTGGGAGGCCAAGGCGGGTGGATCACCTGAGGTCAGGAGTTTAAGACCAGCCTGGCTAACATGGTGAAACCTCATCTCTACTAAAAATACAAAACTTAGCTGGGCGCGGTGGCAGGTATCTATAATCTCAGCTACTCGGGAGGCTGAGGCAGGAGAACTGCTTGAGGCTGAGGCAGGAGAACTGCTTGACCTCAGGAGGCAGAGGTTGCAGTTAGCCAAGATCGAGCCACTGCACTCCAGCCTGAGCAATAGAACGAGACTCTGTCCCCCGACCCAATAATAATAATAATAATAATAAAACATCTTACTGGTTGTGCAAGGTGGCTCATGCCTGTAATCCTAGCACTTTGGAAGGCTGAAGTGGGTGGATTATTTGAGTCCAGGAGTTCCAGACCAGCCTGGGCAAAAGGGCGTAACCTCTCTACAAAAACTAAAGAAAATTAGCCAGGTGTGATGATGCACACCTGTCAACCCTGCTAATTGGGGGGCTGAGGTGGGAGGAGTATTGCTTGAGCCTGGGCAGTCAAGGCTACGGTGAGCCGGTATCACGCCACTGTACTCCAGCCTGGGTGACAGAGCAAGGCTCTGTCAAAAATAAAATAAAATAAAACCCACAAAACCCCCACAAAACTTATTAAAAGATATTTCTTCTAAAAGTTGGTTTTATTCAATCAACTAACTGATGACTAGAAAAACCACTCTTCTTGTGAGCTACACATAATTCATTGCTGTGTTTTTGTGGGGAGCACCATTCTTTTTTTCCATGAAATCCTGAACCCAACATTCAGATCTACAAGGAGAAGTGGGGGGTAGATGTTGTGTTATGAGCCCTTAAGCCTTCACAATACAGGCAGCCAAGGAGTGCTTCCATCCACATTCTCTGCTCCCTTTAGACATGCACAAGGCCTGGAGAGGAAGGTGGAAGCCATACCTGGGCCCCTATAATAAACCCCGAATGGTCACTAGCCTGTTGTGGACTTCTGAATTGATAGGGAGGATGTCAATTTCAGACATAAGTTTCAACAGTATTATTATATGAATGGTCCTCAGTAACATATCCTAGCTTATCATAAATGTTTGCCAAATGGATGAATGAATGAACAAATAAACAAAGTTGTAGACTATCATATATTCATAATTTGAAAACTCCCTTTATTCACATTATAAAGAGCTCAAACAAATAAGAACTTATCGAAGATAATGAATGGCACTTCGCAAAATCATTTTGAATTCAGTTATGGGGGCATGTTATTTTCAGAGTTTTCAAATCCTTTGATTTAAGAGGTCATAGCCTTCCAAAGGAAATGGTGCAGTGTTTATTGGAGTCTGCTTTGTTTCACCAAGCTTATTTTGCTGTAATTGTTTCACTTATTTTGCCTTAAGTAGAAAACTGTAGAAAGTGCATTCATTACCTGTGATATGCTTGAAAGCAACATAAAACCTTACTATGTTACAAAACCAGAAAGCTTATAAAATAAAACCAGGAGGCTTACAAAATAAACCCAAAAACTGTCCAAAAGTGCTCTGATATAAACTAAAGCAATATGACAACTAATTTTCACAAAAGACCTTAGATAAATTAAACAGTAACAAACTGAGGAAGCACCATCTCTAAGAAACTTGGGAGGAACACTCGTTTTCAAAGAAAAAGCAATAAAAATGACCTAGCTCTTCTCTTTAAGCAAAGCTGATGTCTCACCTTCTGCCAGTGACGCAAAAGCATTGATGAGCCTGGCCATGTACTGCCGTACCACGTCGCTCTTGGAGTGCAGCAACTGAAGCACACTCCTCTGGGGGACAAAGTCAAGAGGAAAAACAAGGTTAAGAGAAGGGAGAGATAAACGTATGTCTCCTCTTTGGGTCTGGTAGTTCTCTTCCTCCGCCTGAATTTATTAGAGGTGAAATAAACAGACTAAAGCCAAACATTTCATCTGCGTCTTGATTTCCAACTGAAATTTGATGAGACTTGGCAAAAATAAGTTAGTCAGACTTCCAAATTAAATGAATTCATTGTACGAAGCCCTCAGAACAGTGACTGGCATGAAGGAAGCAGTCCTGTTTGAGGTTACCATTACTGCTGTTTTCCAGGTTAGAATGGTAGATCCAAGACACACGCCTAATTTGGCGCCCTCTAAACCACAGTAAAACTACAATAAATGCACTGTTAAAAAAGATAATTCCTAAGGACAGAGAGAACAGCACAAGAAACGATAATGCCACAGTTCTGGAAGCGGGAATGCAGGATGGCAAGAAGCTTAGCAGGCCAAAGAAGGCCAAATCTCAAGGCAGCAATGAGCATTGTGGAATTACCCAATTTCCATTACTCACTCCTCAAAGGGCTTAGCTGGAGAAAAATGAAGATGAATGAATGAATGAAAGTTGTTTAAGAAGAAGCTGGATCCCACTCATGCGACTCCTGTGCACCTCTCGGCACAGGGCTGGGGAGAGGGTGTTCCCTTGTGAGAGTGACACAAAGGGTCTGTGGATCAGGGACATCTGGCAGAGGACAGCAAGGGTTTCAGGGATTCTAGAACAAAATGGAGAGGGGGGTTAGTGTCTAAATACAGGATGAATGTGGAACACAGGGCCACTCCAGAACTTGGCTCCCAGGACACTGACAATCAGACCCTTCCCCTCTAGGCCCGAGATTAGAAGACTATTCTCACAGTGAAATGACCAGCCCAAGAGGAAAGAACTAGAGATGGTAAAATCCGAGGTTCAGCAAATGGCCCACCCAGATCCCCCTCAGTGGAGCTATACACCAAGAGGCCCTACCATCACACTCTGGGCTTTTCAGTCCCCTTCACCAAGTATGACATTAGGAGATCTAAATATGTCATTAGGAGATCACCAAGGACTACCAGACATCCAGGAAAAGTTTCTACCAGGAGGCCAAAACAAATAGGGGTTGAGGGGGGGAAGACTGCGCAGGAAGAAGAAACCTAAAACTTAAATAAAAATTCATCACTAATATCCTCAAAGACATAAGAAATTGTATTATATCCATGAAACAAAATAATGCTATCAAAAAGGAAATAAAAGTTTCAACAATAGGGTCAGAAAATAAAGATGAAGACTCTCCTAGGGAGGCTGGGCATGATGGCTCATGCCTATAATCTCAGTACTTTGGGAGGCTGAGGGGGGAAGATCACTTGAGGTCAGGAGTTTGAGACCAGCCTGGCCAACATGGTGAAACCCCATCTCTATAAAAATACAAAAATTAGCCGAGTATGGTGGTACGCACCTATAATCCCAGCTACTTGGGAAGCTGAGGTAGGAAGATTGCTTGAGCCCAGGAGGCAGAGGCTACAGTGAGCTGAGATCATGCCACTGCACTCCAGCATGGGTGTCAGAGTGAGACTGTCAAAAAAAAGGAAGGAAGGAAGGGAAGGAGGGAGGGAGGGAGGGAGGAAGGAAGGAAGGAAGGAAGGGAAGGAGGGAGGGAGGGAGGGAGGGAGGAAGGAAGGAAGGAAAGAAGGAAGGAAATCTCCCAGAGAGTGAAACAAAAAGATAGAAAATAAAAGAGAGAAACTATAAGAAAAATAGAAAACCAGTTCAGGAGGTTCAACATTCAGAGAGAAAACACAGAAAACAGAAGGGAAGAAATCATCAACAAAATAACTCAAGAAAAGCTCCCAGAATGAAAGCTGTCAGATTGAAAGGGCCCATAAAGTACTCAAAACAATGGGTCAAATAAAATACCTCATGAAGGACATCAATGGGAAATGAACACCAGTGACGGAGAGAAGGTTCAATATGCTTCTAGAGAGATAAACACAGGTCACATACAAAAGATAAGGAAGTAGAATGGCTTTAGATTTCTTTTTTTTTTTATTTTTTGAGTCAAGGTCTCACTTTGTTGCCCAGGATGGAGTGCAGTGGTGTGATCACAGCTCACAGCCTTGACCTCTTGGGCTCAAGCAATCCTCCCGCCTCAGTCTTCAGAGTTAGCTGGGACTACAGGCTCATGCCACCATGCCTGGTTAATGTAAAAAAAAAAAAAAATTTTTTTTTTGGTAGAAAATGGGGTCTCACTATTTTATTCAGGCTGGTCACAAACTCCTGGGCTCAAGCGATCCTCCTGCCTCAGCCTCCCAAAGTGCTAGGATTACAGGCATGAGCCACTGTGCCCAGCCAGCTTTGGATTTCTGAACAGCAAAACTGGAACCTAAAAGACAATGAAGCAATGTCTTCAAATTTCTGAAGGAAAATTATTTACAATCCAGAATTCCATACAAAGAATGAAGACATTTTTGACCATATATGATCTCAAAAAATTTACTTCCTGTGCACCTTTTCTCTAGAAGATATTAACTCAAGCATGTGTTCCACCAACCGAGAGAACAAGTCAAGAAATAAGGTAATATGGGGCACTGGAAACAGAGATCCAATTCAGGAGAGCGGTGAAAGGAATCAATAACTGTTTGGTGAAGAGACTCCTGGAGGGCAGCTACACACCAGATGTTGTCCAGACTAAACCCAGCTGACTCAAGAGGCGACATGTCAAAGGCCATTGTCTCCAAGATGCCTATTACCATTACAACAGTTTATGTCCAATTTTTACTGAGGTATAGCATCTACACAGAACACAGCACAGATCATGTGTACAGCCTGGTGAGTTTTCACAAACTGAACACGTGGCTAACTAGCAACCAGGTCAAGAAACAGAACATGCCCATGGTCCCAGAAGCCCTTCCAGAACTGCATTCCAAACCAAGGGTGACCTCTTTCTCCTGGCTTCTAACATCATAGATTCATGTTACTTGGTTTTAAACTTTTTAATAAATGAAACCATATATTATATACTCTCTTATATTTGACTTTTTCATTCAACAATATGCTTGTGACAGTCACCCGTGGTCTCTGCTGTGTGCTCCTTCTCATTGCTTAAGGTGTCCCATTTTACACATACATCACAGGTATTCATTCTACTGCTGATTGACATTTGGGTTGTAGCTAGTGTTTTGGTTCTTACAAGAAGTGCAGCTATGAATATTCTTGTATGTTTTTTAGTGAAAATACGGGCACGTTTTTGTTGGGCCCATACCTAGTAGAGGCTTTGCTAGGACATGAGGAATTCAGTTTTAGTAAATGCTGTCTGTGTTCCAAAGTAGTATACCATGTCCTAATTTGTAAACAGAATACAAAATGTCCAGTGAGACGAGCCCAGACTCTTATTGGCATTTGGATAACCCTGACATATGCCAGTGAAGTTCCAGCTCCCTTCCATGCCCTGTATGGATTAGCTGCGAACAGTCTTTTTACCTCCACAGAAGTATTCTCAAGTGATTGACTCCTGAGAACTACATCAGGTACGCTTACAAGCCAAAATACAGAGCCAAAATATACCATTGCCCTTAGGCATAAACATTGCTGCTGGGCCACGCACGGTGGCTCACACCTGTAATCCCAGCACTTTGGGAGGCCAAGGTGGGCAGATCACCTGAGGTCAGGAGTTTGAGACCAGCCTGGCTAACACAGCAAAACCCTATCTCTACTAAAAATACAAAAATTAGCTGGGTGTGGTACCACACACCTGTAGTCCCAGCTACTTGGGAGGCTGAGGCAGGAGAATCGCTTGAACCCAGGAGATGGAGGTTGCAGTGAGCCAAGATTGCACCATTGTACTCTAGCCTGGGTGACAGTGAGACTCTGTCTCAATCAATCAATCAATCAATCAATATTGCTGCTGGACAACTGGCACCTGGATGACCTTTCAATTCTGCCACATGGTCTATGTTTCACAGGACTCTCTCCCAGCTTTGATTACCAATGTCACCGGAGGGGATCAATAAATGCTCAGGGAAGCTATGTCCAACTATTATCCTAAACTTTTGTTTATGCCATTTTCTCCTAGGTAACTTCATCTAACATGGGCACAGTCCTGTTTCGTTGCAGAGCGAGGCTGGTACTTGCTACTCAGCACAAAAGCAAACATGGTATTATGCAGGCTATATACATAGATGGGAAAACTATAAAGAAAAGCAAGGAACGAATTAACACAGCAGTCAGGATGTGCATGCACACTTCACAGCAGCAGTATTCACAGCAGCCAAAAGGTGGAGGCAACCCAAATGTCCACTGACAGAGGAACAGATAGATGAGCAAAATCTGGTCCATCCATACGAGGAAGTATTAGCCTTAAAAAGGAAAGAAACTCTGACGTATGCTACAACGTGGATGAACCTGAGGACATTACCTAAGTGAAATAAGCTAGTCACAAAAAGAAAAATACCGGACAATTCTACTTATATGAGGTATTTGGAATAGTAACAATCATAGAGACAAACAGTAGAATGGGAATTTGCCAGGGGCCTGGAGTAAGGGGAAATGGAGAATTATTGCTTAACAGGTACAAAGTTTCAGTTTTACAAGATGAAAAAAGTCATTTATGGAGATTGACGGTATGTGATATTTGCACAGCATTATGAATGCATTTTATACCACTCAAATGTACACGTAAAAATGGTTAAGATGGTTCGAGATATGAAGAATTTTGTATTTTTAGTAGAGACAGGGTTTCACCATGTTGGCCAGGCTGGTCTCGAACTCCTGAGCTCAGGTTTCAGCTAAAAATGAAAAATTCAGAATTCACCTAAAAATGAAAAACTCAGCCTTGAAATTTCATTAAATTCGGCTCCATTGAAGTTTTTGGTCCCCAACTGTAATTCCCAAAGCACCCTGGACCAGCAGTATTGGCATCGCTGGAAAACTTGCTGGAAATGCAAATCCTTGGGCCCTACCCTAGACCTACTGAACAGAAACTGTTGGTGGGACGTGATCTATGTTTTAATGAGATCTCCAGGACATAATGATGCACATTAAACTTTGAGAACCACTACGGGAGAGGAACAAACCAAGGAGTTCAATTTCCTCTCTGTACAGGCCAGGTTACCGTGGTGCCATAGTGACACAGCATCCATGTTGGACAAGGAGTCTTTCTGCCCTGCAGATTCTCTGACATCTTAAGACAACTTATACTCATTTCTTTTTTTCGAGACAGAGTCTCACTCTGCTGCCCAGGCTGTAGTCCAGTGGCATGATCTTGGCTCACTGTAACCTCTGCCTTCCAGGTTCAAGCAATTCTCCTGCCTTAGCCTCCCAAGTAGCTGGGATTATAGGCACTCATCACCACATCTGGCTAATTTTTGTATTTTTAGTAGAGACAGGGTTTCACCATGTTGGCCAGGCTGGTCTTGAACTCCTGAGCTCAGGTGATCCACCTGCCTCGGCCTCCCAAAATGCTGGGATTACAGGCATGAGCCACCACACCCGCCCTATTTCTTCTTTTTTTTTTTAAAAAAAATATTTATTTCAAGTTTATGGGGTACAGGTGGTTTTTAATTACATGGATAAGTTATTTAGTGGTGATTTCTGAGACTTTAGTGCACCCATTGGGTACAGTGAACACTGTCACCTGTGCAAAGTCCATTAAATCATTTTTGTTTGCATCCTCATATCTTAGCTCCCACTTATAAGTGAGAACACATGATATTTGGTTTTCCATTCCTGAGTTACTTCACTTAGAATAATGGCCTTCAGCTCCATCCAAGTAGCCCCAAAAGACATTATTTCATTCCTTTTTATGGTTGAGTGGTATCCCATGGTGTGTGTGTGTGTGTGTGTGTGTGTGTGTGTGTGTGTATATATATATATATATATATATATATATATATATATATATACACACACATACACAGTACATTTTCTTTAGGCACTCATTGGTTGATGGGCACTTAGGTTGGTTCCAAATCTTTGTAACTGTAAATTGAAAACACGTGTGTACATGTGTCTTTTTCATATAATGACTTATTTTTCTTTGGATAGATACCCAGTAGTGGATTGTTGAACCAAACGGTAGTTCTACATTGAGTTCTTTAGGGAATCTTCATACTGTTTTCCATAGTGGTTGTACTAATTTACATTGCCACCAGCAGTGTAAAAGAGTTCAGCTCATTTCTTAAGCAAACCATAGCTGGGCGCAGTGGCTGAAGCCGGTAATCCCAGCACTTTGGGAGACTTAAGGTGGGCGGATCACCTGAGGTGAGGAGTTTGATACTAGCCTGGCCAAAATGGTGAAATATTTTTAGTAGTCTCTCTACTAAAAATACAAAAGTTAGCTGGGTGTGGTGGTGGGCGTCTGTAATCCTAGCTACTTGGGAGACTGAGGCAGGAAAATCGCTTAAACCTAGGAAATGGAGGTTGCAGTGAGCCAAGATTGTGCCATTGCACTCCAGCCTGGGCAACAAGAGTGAGACTCCATCTCAAAATAAATAAATAAAACATAGGAATTATATATAATGACTTGAGGAAGAAATTATTCTCTTCAATGACTATGGAGATTACTGTATTTTTGACAAAAACTACAGATGATAAAACCCAAGACACCTTTCATAAGAGGACACAACATTATCGTTTTATGTATAATCAAGAAAGAAAAAAAAACACTGCCAATTGAACTATAATATGCCATTCACTGTCAGATACACCCCAGTAGCAAAGATGTTGAGACAGGCAGAAAAGTGTATCTTCGACTCAATGAAATAATGTTAGAAATAATCAGTATTGACTTTACTCCTTCAATTTGAGTTTGGAAGTTGTAACGATATATTATTCAGCTGTTTCATGCCTTGTAGGCTGGATTCAATGACATTAAAAATCCAACAGGAAAAAAAGCAAGAGAATCAGTCAAGAATATGAGAGTATTTTCAAACTTAACACAACTCTTTGATGAGAGCATTAAGACTACATTCGCAGAGTAAACTGGCAACTCGAAACTCAAACTGTATTGCCTGTATGCACAACAGATTAATGTGTAAATCGCTTTCCTAGGGTCTGTTGCTATGGTTTGAATGTCCCCACCAAAACTCATATTGACATTTAATTGCCAATGTTGTAGTACAGGGAGGCAGGACCTTTAAGAAGATATTAGGCATTAATGGATTACTGCCATTATTGCTGGAGTGGCTTAGTTATCGTGAGTAACCTCCTGATAAAAAGACAGCTTTGCCCTCCATTCTCTGTCTTGCATGCTCACTTCTGCCTTCTGCCTTTTGCTTTGGGATGACTCTTGCCAGATACTATTGCCATGCTCTTGGACTTCCTAGACTCCAGAACTGCTGAGTACAATACACTTGTATTGTTTATAAATTACCCAATCTGTGGTATCCTGTTCTAGCAGCAGGAAATGGCCTAAGACAGCTATTTAATCAGTGAGAGTTAAGACAATTTGATACTCCACTCAGTGCATACATTGTCAAATTTAACAATAGCTTTACATTTTTACCGCACTCTGGATAAAAATTCAACTGAAATAATAAAATGTAGTACCGTCTTAACATGTGCCAAATTCAAAATCCTGATCCTCCTCCTGTCCAGTGAAGTTTGGTGCAGATACAGGTAGGAGGGGCAGGGACAGAGAGAAAGACCATTAATGACTGCTTGGTGCCAGGCCTGGGGCTAAGGACTCCCACATATGACTGTATGTAATCATCCCAACAACTTCCCAAGGCAGGCACAGCTCCTTTCCCAGACGAGGAAGT
Organism: Cacajao melanocephalus; assembly: GCA_963573385.1. Taxonomy (NCBI): domain Eukaryota; kingdom Metazoa; phylum Chordata; class Mammalia; order Primates; family Pitheciidae; genus Cacajao; species Cacajao melanocephalus. The sequence goes on from CAUYLG010077675.1 coordinate 24,603, forward strand.
GCCTGAGATTGAGTAACTCGCTTATGGTGACCTGGCTAATGAGTGGTAGAGCAGAGGTTGGAAAGTTTATTTTACCTCAAATCTCATACTTTTCCCACAGGATCAGTAGACCTATCTGGTCCAAAACTATATATAAGTACTGTGTTAAAGACACTTTTAGTCAGGCCCAGATGTAACCAACCTGAATTTGCTTACCTATTTCATTCCTCTGAAGTCATACTCAGTTTTCAGGACTCATGGCAAGCAGTGTGAAGTGAGGTCAAAGAGTTGGGAATTTGAGAAAAGGAAAAACGGCAGAAAAGAGCTCCAGAGATGATGAATCAAGCAGTTCTAACTTGTTTAGAACTCTTTACTAGAAGCAAAAAGTAGGCCAATGCCCAGGGTGAACAAAAGATCTCATGAGCTCAAGGCTGACATACAATTACGATACTGAAAATGTGTACAGAAATTAAAGCTTCCCCCAGATAGGGAATGATGCTAAGATCATAACCTATAATTGAAGGCGCTGGCCAGGATGTGAGCCACCTCTTACCAACCTGGTTGTGGCTATGACAGTCCAAGAGGTCATTGCTGATGTAGGCCTGCAGAACGGTCTCCCTCTGCTCTCCAGGATGGGATGTGGTCAAGCGCTGGAGCAAAGAAAAACAAAAGTAGCAAGACCTTAGTCTTATCATGGAGAAAATTTCACGTAGCAGGTGTGAAATTAAATGGCAGTTATCAGTAACTACACATTAAACCAAACAAAATAAATAATATTCAGCTGTGGGGGGTGAGTTAACTGGTTAACCAAATAACAAGAACCTATGATGTGCTTCCTAATGGGTGACACAGCAGATGTTGGAGCCAACTTATACACGTAAAATCTCCAGAGAAGTGAAGCAGCAAAATGCTCAGATCATAAGTGTGCAGATAGTGGAGAGCTCATCCATGCCCAGAAAGGCATTTCTTGTACAAAGGGGCTCAGGAGCTGGCCCCTGCAGGAAGGGCAGCCTATTAACCAGCACAGGGGAACATGAGCACGGTGGGGGATAGGAAAGTGAGGTCTGGCTCAGGGAGGTACAATACAGGGCAGAGTGGCATGGCTCAATGGGAGGGGCCCAGGACTGACTGTAGAGTGCTCCGAATCTATGCCCTGCCAACAAATTCCCTCTATCCTTTCTTATAGGGAATGAGGCATATAGTACATGTGCACATGTGTGTGTGCACGTGTGCATGCGTGCATGATGAGTGTAGAGGTAGCTGGCTAGAATTTTGTAGATTTTAGAAAGCCATAAGTCTGTTATGTTGCTACAAGTAAAAATTTATGCAATGTCCACAGGGCCAGAAGAAAACTTCCATGTGGAGAGCATGTAAAATGGGTGTGTGAGTGTGCACATGGGTGTGTACAGGTGTGAGATGGGATATGAAAAAGCATGTGACAGAGTGAGCAAAAATCCTTGCTTTTTCAGGAAAATACTACTAGATAAAAATCCTGAGGCTGCAAGCCCTGCTTCTAGCCGAAGAGAAGCTGGATGTGTAAGGAATATGCTAGATCTTAGCATGGGCAAGAGTGCAGGCCAGAGCATCAGACCCCTGGGCCGCAAGGAGAGCCGGAGAGGCCTCTAGAGCAGGCACTGCCAACAGATGTGACCACCAGGGCCAGGGTGTGCCCGGAATGTCACACTGGGGGTGCTGCTGCCCTTCTGTTGTGTTCACTGAGGTTGAAGTGAAATACCCTAGCTTGGCTGTGATGAATACATTTTGAACAATCCTGCCAACTCCATTTTGGCCACCCTGAGCTATGTTGGGCATTCTGTTCCGAGAGCTTGTGGTCTGAGACACCTGGCATCTTTGTAACCAATTTTCTGAAAAACAGGGCCCACTGGCCCTGTACATCCTGTACCTGCAACTGTGTAACTGCCTACCCCACATCCTGAGTAAAAAACTTTAAATAGAATTTTGTTGTTAGGCAACCCCCTTCCCCGAATTCCCCTAATCTGCTCCTTCTGCTTCTGTAACAATCTGCCTACCACCCCCTACCCCTAAACTGGTATAAAAATATTGACTGCCCTTTGTTCTGGGCCGAGAGGTTTGAGCTTTAGCTGACTCTCGGATGCCGGCCATTAAAGGTGGACTCTCAACAAACTCAGAGTGTGGCGCTTCTGTTTAAACTCACTCGGGTATAACAGAAGCAGGGGCAAGAAGCCGGGTGGGGCCACTGGAGAGGGACACAGACAAAATCCTAAGAAACCTGTTCACTTTTCCTGGTTATTCTGTGAAGACGTCACTCTCTCAGCAAAGGAATACGCTGTCTCAGCAAGAGGCTCAGGAGTAGCATGGACTGAGAGGAAGTGCAGCATCAGTAAACCAAGAGGCAAATCAAAGATGAGTTTGAGAGCTTGAGCAGAGAGAGGTAAATGGCCAGGGAGGAGACAGCCACTGCTCATGACTCATGCTGCCCCACCCACTTGAGTCCTGACCCAAACAAAACCAGAACAGACATCACTGCTTTCCACAGGACTCTTCCTGCAGATTCTGGATGTGTTGTCAGAGTCCTCTGTAAGACATGTTTCAGAGAGAGATCTAAGATGGCTGACTACTAGCAGCTCAGGATTGTAGCTCCCAGAGAAAGTGCACAGAACAAGAGGACGCCACACTTACAGATGAATTTTTGTTGCCCACGGACCAGAGATTCCCAGCGGAGGAGCCCCATGGGTCGCCAGTGCGACTCTTATGGCCGGCGTGGCTGTTTTGCCAGCGCCTTGGCACAGCGGTTCTCAGTGCAGAGTAAACAGGACTAGGTCCCCTTTTGGTCGATGTTTGGAGCTCCGGGAAGGCAGACTCGCCTATTTACCTGATTGAAAAAGGGATTCAAGAGGGAAGCCAGACCGGAGATTCCCGGGCAGAAAAGCACCATGAATCTTAATGCCGCTGTTTTAGTCGGCGCAGTGGGTTGCTCAGATTTCAGCACTGGGAATCAACAAGTTGGACGTCCACTTAGAGACCTAATTTGAAAGTTGGCAACTACAAATGACAGGTGGATAAACTCACAATCATGGGAAGAAACCAGTGTAAAAAGGCTGAGAATACTCAAAATTAGAGTGCCTCTCCTTCTATAGGGAATCATAGTTCCTTATTAACAAGGGAACAAGGCCTGATGGAGAACGAGTGCAATCCATTAACAGAATCAGGCTTCAGAAGGTGGATAATAAGAAACTTTTCTGAGCTAAAAGAACATGTTTTAGCCCAATGCAAAGAAACTAAGAACCTTGAAAAAAGGTTTGA
>CAUYLG010077676.1:0-34171 GCA_963573385.1 Cacajao melanocephalus
TGTGGCTCCTCCGCCGGGAATCTCCCAGTCTGTGGGCAACAAAAATTCGTCTGAAAGTGCGGCGTCCACTCGCTCTCTGCGCTTTCACTGGGACCTTCAATCCTGAGCTGTTGTTAATCAGCCATCTTGGATCTCTCTCCCAGACTTTTATTTAATCCTCACAACAACCCTAGTGATTGGAGCCCAAGATTACACAACCAGCAAGTAGTAGATTGGAACCCAGATTTCTAAATACTAACCTCTTCACCACAAAATAAAAGTATTTATCAATTATGTTAATGAATGTAATTACTATTTTAAAGCAAAAATAATGTTATTCCTAAAAATATTAAAAAATTTGTTCCTTCATGAGAAATTAATCAATATTCGGAGCTTACATGCAATATTTAAAATCTCTAGGTTCTTGTAACACTGGATTTCTCACTGACTTTGCCCTCTGCAGGGCATTTTGAAAGCAGTTATTTTTGTTTCATTCACTATGATAATAGAGTAAAAACAAAAACTTTAATTTATATATAATTTAAGAAAAGAATAATCAATCAACTCTTCTAAATGTATTCTCTACATTGATTCCTCTGTCTTTGAAAGCAGAGACCTTTCCATCCTCCTTATCACTGAACATGGTAGCATTCACATAGTGGGCTCCCTCTCTAAATATTTGTTAATGAAATACCCAATAGATAAAAGCTATAGCCAGGTACAGTGGCACATGCCTTTTGCCCTAGCTTGGGATGCTGAGGTGGGAGGATGGTTTGAGCCCAGAAATTTGAGGCTAGCCTGGGCAACATGGTGAGACCCCATCTCTAAAATAAAATTTTAAAACTTATAGACATAAAAAAGTCTTAACAAGCAGTTAATTTATGGAGGAAAAAGTCAAAGTAAATGCATGTTGTGGAACTGCTTAAGTCTTCTGAACAAGCAGCTAATTGAGACTCCTTGTTTTCCAAAGAGAAATTAGAAAAAAGGTACTTATTTAATTATGTAATTCAGACACATGCTATTTGTAGTAAAAAAGGTAAGGTGCAGAAGTGCTGCCAAGGCCTTGTAATTCTTAGAATCAATGCTTGATACAAAGACAAAACAGTCTACTGACCTTTTAAAAACTGCTCAGGGTTTTCTATTTATGTAATTTATTTAACACACAAGATTTAGATGTAACAAGTTTTATATTACTGTAATAGATTATAGTAGGCTAAAACCTCTAAGTAATAAAATAACAGAAAGGGACATGCTTTACCATCATTCTTTCATTTCTTGATTTAAGACTTTCTTATGGTTGAGAAGAAAGCATGACTATTTAGATCCATATTTATTTAAACACTGTGATATGTCATTGCCTGTTAAGAGTCAACTGGTCCTACAATTTAATTATTTTCCAAAAGACAGTCTTTATCCTAAAAACAAAATAAAGATTTTTGACAGATGCAATTGGTCTTTAGCTGATAATCATCTATAGCAGATCACTAATTTTATAATCTAGGGAGTATGTACAAACATTCTATTGTAAACAAATTAGATGTGTTTTCTCGCTTTTTTTAAAGGGCTGTACTGGACAGCTGACAGATCTAAATGTGCTCCTAGTATAGAATTTGGGCACTTGGACACTCCTCTTTTTCCCTAATAGAGCAATTCAAAAAGTTACTAATAAAAATCTTGGCCCTACCTGCAGACAGACTTTGGTCCATCTTCTTGGAACGCTGAATGGATATCTGTCTATCCAGGCATGTGCCCCAATTAGGCTTCTAATTTTTCCACCAAGAAATATCAACTACCTTCTTGGTTAACTGTGAAAGCATATAGATCTGCTCTTAATCAGCAAGAAATACTGATTATAAGGTCTTATTAGTGAACATAATCTGTTTTAATATTATATATAATGATTATATACTCTGCTAATCTTGTTCGACTTTTATCAAAAGCTTAGTTTGCAGCCTATTCAGTTCCTCTGTCTAGTATAGTCCAAATTCTTCCCTGAGTAAAGGTAGATAAATAGTGTACTTAAACTAAATTATTTATTCCTACATTACTATTTGACATTATGTCTTTACTTTTGAAGGATATGATAGTGAGCATGTTGCTAAGAATGTCATCCTTCATACTAGAGAATTTCCTTTAAAAAAGCACAGGGAAGAAAAACTTAATTGACTCTTCACCAAAGTTGTGCTCCTCTTGATGAGAATTAAATGTCATACTTTAGGTAAAATTATGGGCAAATTATTAGTAATTGCAAAAGTAATAATTGATAACATCTACCAACCTCTAACATCACTGTGAAATAGAGGTGTGGAATCTTTTTTTCTATTGAAAATCATTGCCATACAAAAAAAAAGAACATTCTAACCAAAAACAATTTAAATATTCTTAAATGTTAAGAAGAACACAGAATATCCAAAAATTATAATATTTCTGTTCTAGGTTATGGGCAATTACAAAGAGCAAACAGAGACACAGCAATATGCTAATATCAAAAGAGTGACAAAAAGAATTCAAGACAATGAAAGAAATTATGGGAGAGAACCACTCAAGGGAAGGCCAATATTTAAGCTATTTCTATTAACCTGAGGTGTATGAATCTGAAGTAGTGACTACATTTTGGTATGTTTTTCAAAGAAGCTAAGTTTATGGCACTCTCCTGCCCAATAACCTTTATTGGCCGTGCCTGCTAGGTATTCAGGGTCCTCCATTCACAGTTTCCAAATCATCCCCTATTAACCTGTTACCTTAAATTTACCACCAAATTGAATTTCTAAACATACCCTTTTTTATTTTAAACTGTACTTTAAATTCTGAGATACATGTGCGGATCTTGCAGGATTGTTGCATAGGTACACACATGCCATGGTGGTTTGCTGCCTCCATCCCCCCCTACCCTCGTCACCAACATCAGGCATTTCTCCCAGTGTTATCCCTCCGCACCCTCCCTATCCCCCTGCTGTCCCTCCTCTAGTCCCGCATTCCCCAACCGACCCCGGTGAACCTACCCATTTTCTAACCTCAGTGCCCTCCATCTGCCATTCTACTTTCTGAGAAATAGGCAGAACTCTAAATATTGTCAAACCATGACCCTATTGGGACCATAACAGATGGTTTATATCAAAGTTAGAAGTTCTCAGTATTTTTCCTCCATTCACTGCTCCCTTTCTCCTTTAATTGTTTATGTGCATCTGCTCCACCAAATAGATTCAGGTAGCACTCATTTCCCTCTTTCTTTTTTTAAATTTTCTTCCCAGCTTAGCACAATGATTAATAAAGTGAATGCCAAATAAATAACTGTTAAGGATTTTTATCAAAAACCACCTCTTTCATGAAAGACATTTGGATCAGTTATTCTGACTTCATACATGTATTCTGGTGAGGAGCAATTTCATTTTAAAGAGATGTAATATTTCATGATCAAATGAAGTAACTGCTTTCCTCAAAAAGAAAAAATGTTGGATTGGGTGCAGTGGCTCACATTGGTAATCCCAGCACTTTGGAAGGCCTAGGTGGGAGGATTGCTTGAGCCCAGATTTGAGACCAGCATGGGCAACATAGTGAAACCCTGTTTATACAAAAAATACAAAAAATTAGCCAAACATGGTGACATGCACCTGTGGTCCCAGCTACTTGGAAGGCTGAGGTGGGAGGATCGCTTGAGCCGTGGAGGTTGAGGCTGCAGTGAGCCATGATCATACCACTGCATGCCACCCTGGGGGACAGAACGAGACCCTGTCTCAAAAAAAAACTTTAAACAATTTATGATTGTAGTCTTCATTCTGTACTCTAGAAATTCTTGAATCAGAGAATTTCTGAAATCAGAAAATTCTAAAGTGGTCAGAGTCTTTAGGCTTACCTTTAAACTGTTAGTTCCTTCTGAATACTGCTGGTGTCTTCATCCTTTCCACATGCTGCAATCAGTATTTATGATAAGAATTTCCAAGGACTTATTTGGGCCCCAGTTGACAAGGCTGTTTTATAATACAAGGAGCACTGGACTGTTAAGTTAGCAGATTAGATTTTTGCTCTGACTCTACAAGGTACAATCAGAGTAATTTCTTAATCAGTAAAATGAGAGGTTTTGAAAGTATTAGTTATTTCCAAATCAATGAGGGGTTTTGAGAAGATCAATTGTTTCCAAATTTTGTTGTTTGGAACAAAATTCTAGGGCAAATAGCATGGGATGTTAGTTCAAATGGACCTCCTCTACTTTCCAACATCACTGTCCCCCTATAGCTTTATTTGTTCATACTAATATCCTAAACACTGAAAATAATTTAGAATAAATTATCTAATATAAATATACAACAGGTACATTTTTCTTTCAAAATTATAAACCAACTATATAAACAAAGACTTTTTGTTTCAGCTCCACTGTAAATCTTGTTAACAGTATGGCTTATGTTAACTAAATATGTTAAAAAGAAAAAGTTTAGTCAAAAGAGCAAATCATCTACCAAATAGTCTGCAAGATTAATAGAAGCATGACATGTAGGGGAAAATATGGACCTAAAGTAAGTCTCTCTAAGGAACACACTAGATAGATTTTACAAATGAAATGAAAGGCAGAAATATTGGGCCTGCTCAAACTTAAGTGAATGCATCAAAAGCCAAGACTGAAAAGAACGTGGCTGTTAGGAATAAGTTTGGCCATCTCTGCAGTATTAGTTAATAAGATAACTTAAATGCCACCTAAAGTTATTCTTCAGATAGTTGATAGCAATTGTTAAGGCAAAAAGTTAGTAGGGCTGGGCATGGTGGCTCATGCCTGTAATCCCAACACTTTGGAATGCCAAGGTGGGCTGATCATCTGAGGTCAGGAGTTTGAGACCAGCCTGGATAACATGGTGAAACCCCATCTCTACTAAAAATACAAAAATTAGCCAGGCATGATGGCGGGTGCCTGTAATCCCAGCTACTAGGGAGCTGAGGCAAGAGAATTGCTTGAACTGCGGCAGCGGATGTTACAGTGAGCCAAGATCGTGTCATTATACTACAGCATGGGCAACAGAGGGAGACTCCGTCTCAAAAAAAAAAAAAAAAAAAAAAGAAAAGTTTGCAGCAGTTGCTAGGAACAAAAGGTAAAAATGCTGGTTTAACAACTGATACTATAAAATCAGAGTCTAGAGACTCATTAACATACTGCCATTCTAGGTCACACTTGAGAAACTACAAAATACCCATTTCAGACTCTCTCAGGATATAAGACAAAACTTAGCCATTGTTCAAACTTATCTAATGAACAGCTGCTCTAGCTGTTGGAATACATTTTCTAAACATGAAGTCTGCCCCTAATATTCTACAGATGGCAAATACTAGCCCATTTATGCCAGTCCCATCAGGGAAGAATATATCATATAGTACATAAGAGGGGGAAAGCTATGTGGGGCAAGAGAATGATAGCAAAACAATAGAAGACTAAATACTACTGAAGTAATAGTGAAATTTAAAGAAATTTTGGCTGGCTCAAACTTGTAAGTTTAAACCTATTTTCCTGTAGGAATAAATTTATAAATGGCAATATATTACTAGGTGAAAAGAAAGGATTTTTCAACCAAGTGATGATAGAATCGGTTTTATAAACTCCATAATAGTTTTCAAAAACATCTATTATAAAGTGAAAAATATTTAAATATCCATGAATGTTTGAATTTGTTCAATAGAGATACAAATGGATAAAGGTTATAAAAAAGAGGTCTCAGAAAACATGGCGAATTCATTTGATAACAAAAAGCATTTACTGTGGTACCTTCTGTGGCACTCTTTGGTTGACATGTGATGCATTGTTTTAGATTATTTCCTCTGTAGAAACAAGTACCTCATCCATCACTTTATAGATGGATTCATTAATTACTATTGCCATTTCTGCTTAATGTAATTATGTCTTTTATTTGAGAAGATTGAAGTCCACAGTTCATAAAGCCTATGTTTTAGTATCATGTATGTTTGAAGAAGTATTTATGAAAAATTCTAGTTTCTTTGATGCAAAAGTTCAAATACCAATATGATAGTTAAATAAAGCATCATACTTTAAACACTTTACTGCATATATTTTGGTGTAAAATTATGGCTATATTAGGGTAAAGGTGTACTTTTACTCTGTAAATGTTACTTTACTGTTCTTAGCATAAAAATCTTTAAATTTTTTTCAGTATAGAACCAGAATCTAGAAAATAAAGTTGTTTTTAGAATGCTAAATTAACATCAACTTTTTTCTTTTTTTGGCCTGTGTTTTGTATTTATTTTATTAATATGCTTCTCTATATTGTAGAATTATATTTTAAAATAAATTACTTTAGCTGTGTAAAAAATGTTTGAGTAAAAACTTTGACGTTCTTAAAAAGTTGACTAAAAACTTGTTTTGTAATTGGTGTCTTTAGATCCAAAGGCAGAAACCAGGTTATACATCACAGTCAATGACTTTGAATTTCATGTCTATAATCGTTCGGATCTTTATGGACGCCTTCAAGAGCTGTTTGGTTTGGAGCCAACAATAATTCCACCCAAGAAAGAAGATGATAAAACACGGGAAAATGGAAGAACAAGAACCCAATCGAAAATTGAAAGGTTCAATGTCATACTTGAATTTTATTAATCTCTAGCATTTAAACATTTGCCTTTATTAGAATATCATTGAGGCTATGCACCTAAACAGAGTCTAATGTTACTTTGCAAATTAACTCAAACTTTTGGTAACATAAATAATTGTATAAATATTTTAGAAATTGAGATAATATAGAATGTGTAATCTAAAAAAGTCCTGTTTTATTCCCTGCACACTAATCCTACTTTTCTCCATATTAATAACTACTGTTATCAATTTAGTTTTTATCCTTTTGAATGTATGTACATAAACATACACATATATATTTAAGGTACATGTATAAATACATGATTTTGTTCTGTGTGTTTCTAAACATGTATGTTTAGAATATGTGCCTCACATAGTGTGTATTGTTCTACAATTTGCTTTTTATGCAGCAGTTTGTCTGTAAGATTGTTTTGTATTTGTATATGTAGATCTGCTTTCAAAAATACATATCTGTGTATGTAGGTCTACCTACAAAAATATTCTAGAACAGGATCAGCAAACTTGGACCTATAACACAAGTCTGGCCCACTGCCTGTTTTGTAAATAGAGTTTGATTGGGCCAAAGCCACACCCATTTATTTATATATCATTTATCTATTTGGTGAATTGCTGTGAAATTTTCATTTCTTAATATTTGTGTACCTTGTATATGGCCAGTTTTCTTACTCTTGGTTTATCGTTTTCATTTCATTAAGGGAAAATTAATTGGCACAAGGCATTTGGGTGAAAGAAGGAAGAGGAATAACTGGATTGTTTTCAGAAGTGCTTAAAACAGTAGAAAAATCATCAGAGGGACTTGTACCTTAATCATTTATGTTTTAATAACTTTTGCTGTCTTATAAAATGTCGTATAGTTACATAATGGACAAAATGGTAGATGTAATGATAGCATATCATCCCTTATAGTTTTGTCATTCTAAAAACATAGTTTTGTTATTATAGCTTGTCCATCTGAAAGTTGGTATGATAGAATCCTCCAGTAGACAGCTTTAGGAATGTTAATGTTCCTTCAGATGATCATTGTTCTGTTTATTGAAGTAGTCATTAGATGCATTTGGAAAGGTACAGCTGATATTAATAATTTATATTGTGAGGAAGTGAACTATGTCCTCCTCAGTTATTTAAGTTTTTCTTATTCATGTCAGTTTTATTTTTTTCTTGTTAGAGTTAAAGTAAAAACAGAATCCCAAGATCCCACATCTTCATGGAGATCACTTATTCCAGTCATAAAGGTCAATGTGAGCACAGTAAGTAAATTCTGCTATAATTACTGTTTCATGGGGTAGTAATGTAGAACTTTTAATTTTTGCAAATGTGATTTTAATGTAAGAAAATTAAATAATTTTGTTGTTTTTTTATTCCTAATTCTGTAAAATGTGAGTGAAATAATTATTTTAACATCAATACTGTTTTCTGACAAATTGTGTTTAAATTTAAATACTTAAATTTTCTTTTAAATACTAGTTTAAATTGACCAATGGAATAATTTAAATAGCACATAGTCCTAAAGTAGAATCATTCAGCCATTGTTTGAAAATGTTTGTTATAGTTTAGCTAAAGAAAGAAATATGGCCAGAATAGCATGATATAATATCTCTTACCTGTTTCTCTTTTTTTTAGGGACGTTTGGCCTTTGGAAATCATTACCAACCGCAAACTCTGTGCATCAACTTTGACGATGCTTTCTTAACTTATACTACAAAACCACCTTCAAGTCATCTTGACCAGTTCATGCATATTGTGAAAGGAAAGCTTGAAAATGTTCGAGTCATGCTTGTTCCTAGTCCAAGATATGTTGGTCTTCAAAATGATGAGTAAGAAAATCTTATAAAAATAATAGAAAACTTACTATAGCTAATATAGATACAGCTAGAACCTTTAACATCTTTTTCATTTTTTTGCTACAAATTGTACGAAAATTAGTATATTTCTCTATTAAAGCAATTAACTGTGTAGTCCTTCTTTATAGGATAAATGGATATGCTATCCAGTGATAAACTCTTAATTTTAAATATTTTTTCTGCATGATTATAACTATAATTTTTTTACCCTTTTCTCTTAATTGTATTTTGGAAACTTATTTTGGGCAATTAGCTCCTGTTTGTGTGTTAGGAGATACACATTACAGGTAGGTTTTTGTTTCTAGAAGCCATGAATAAAGAGTAAATTGAGGCTGGGCGCGGTGGCTCACACCTGTAATCTTAGCAGTTCGAGAGGCTGAGGTGGGTAGATTGCCTGTGCTCAGGAGTTCGAGACCAGCCTGGGCAATATGGTGAAACCCCGTCTCTACTAAAAAGTACAAAAGAAATTAGCCAGGCGTGGCGATGTATTGCCTGTAGTCACAGCTACTTGGGAGGCTGAGGCAGGAGAACTGCTTGAACCCTGGAGGCAGAGGTTGCAGTGAGCCAAGATTGCATCACTGCACTCCAGCCTGGGCAACAGAGCGAGACTCTCTAAAAAAAGAGTAAGCTGAACAGATTCATTACGGTAGAATACCAGTTTGAGTTAGTAAAAGTTGAAAATTGAATTGAAATTGCTCTTGAAAAATTTGAAGTTTAGATGGTACAGTTTTGAGACCCACGTGACATTTCTTTAAGTTCCAAACTGTCAATTTTCCATCTAACTTTGCAGATTTTTTTTTTATTTCAGTGAAGTAGCTATTTGTATTTACAAGACTCATTGTAGGAATGATGTACACTAGACTCAGTGTGGTGGGATGCTAAGTGGGAGAGTGATGGGCTCTTGTGATTTTTATGTTTTTTCTCAATTTTTTTTTTGTGTGTAACAGATACTCTGGTTGAATTTATGTAGTTTAAGTGTTCATATGGAGAGTTTTCAGTACGGTGTCTCAGCTTTTATCTTTGTGTGTAGGCATCTTATGAGGTTATATGTGAAACATGTTTATTCCTTTTTAGTTCTAACTCTTGGCTGGCCTGGTGTTAGATTTTCCAGGACTTGGCTAGAAACAGAGAGAGGGTTTTTCCTTTATGAGTATCATGATGACTGTGGGTCAACTTGGCCTTAGATCATGGACTTGGTTAAGCATCTTCTGGAATGTGGACTGTGCACACAAATCTGTATGAGTAAAGGAATAATACTGAAGAAATTGGGATTTTTTTGGGAAAATTATAAAGAGTAAGGTGGAAAATTGTCTTGCTATTAATAATTTATATAAAAAGATTTAAAATTGTATTTTTCACTCATTAAAAGTAGAGATTACATGATGAGATTAAACATTAACCTTTGTGATTTAATACCTACTTAGAAAAAAATTACTGAGTTTTTCCATTTAATATTATATAATGATTGAGAAGTTAATTTTGATATGCAAGAAGATATTGTGATGTATGACAAAGAGAAAAGTTGTTTAATCAAAGCAAGCAAAGATTAATGGTTTGTGGGAAATTATTGATGGTAGAAAAATGTTCATTCCAGAGTTAGAGTTCATGATGTTTGCTTTAGATTTATTTCAGGTTGATTAAATATTTGTGAAAATATGTAATATGAAGATAAAAAGGACATTTTTTCTTGATGTTTTTGAATGATTATAGTTTATTATATAGATAGATAAAATGATACTTATTATTTAGTTTTTTAGTGTTATTAATATAAAATCATCAAATTTTATTTTAATTTTGTTGTAGAATGCAGAATATTATTATTTTATTCCAGTGATCATCATTCTATTGTATTTAAATTTCGTTTTAAATCAATTTCTCTCATTCAAAACTGAAAATGAAAAACATAAAACCAAATTTTTTCTTCCCCAGTTTTTTTTCTTTTTGAACGAATTTACTGATAAATTTTCAGTATCATTTTATTATTGAGTCTAATAGAGAATAGAACTATGGAACAGTTTGTTAGGATGGTTATTCTTGTGAAAGATGTTTTTCTCTCTTTTCAGGATGCTACTTGTTATATGCTTTTTAGGTTTTTTTTCTTTTTCTTTTCACCTATTGCAACCATTAACTAGTATACTGAACGTTTTATATTCTGGAGATTTGTTTAGTTTGCTTTCCCCTCCACCTTTTTATAGACCACCGAGATTAATGGGAGAAGGTTTTGTGGTGATGCAGTCAAATGATGTTGACATCTACTACTACATGGATGAGCCAGGTATTGTTGTTGTTTTTGTTGCTATTTTTTTAAATGTGACAGAGTCTCACTCTGTCACACAGGCTGGAATGCAGTGGTGTGATAATAGCTCTCTATACCCTTGACCTTCCAGGCTCAAGCAATCCTTCTGCCTCAGTCTCCTGAGTTGCTAGGATGACAGAAATATGCCATCATGCCTGACTAATTTTTAAAGTTTTTGTAGAGATGGTATTTCACTATGTTGTCCAGGCTGATGTCAAATTCCTGGCCTCAAGCGATCCTCCTGCCTCATTCTCCCAAAGTGCTGGGATTGTAGGCATGAGCCCACAGTGCCTGGCCTGTTTTTTTAAAAAAGTATGTTTCATAGCTGCAATTCTAGTAATATTTTAAATCTTCTTGCTTAGGCATCAGAAAATGGTAAATGTAGATATGAGTGAAAATATCTGAAAAATATCTGTGTCATTTCTCAAAACTTGAATATTAATTTAGTATTACAGACTAAAAGAGAACATTATTTTTTTCAAATTCGGTTTTCATAGATATACGTCAAAAGTTGAGAATGCAGGTGATTGTGAGTGAAAACCTTTAAAGAATATCGTGATAGTTAAGGTAGTTTATCTTAGCTTAGAAGCTTAGTATGTTAGATTTGAGACTTAAAGTTTGAAGATTGAAATCCATCTAGTTAACATTCTTGGCAGGTGGCTTCCATTTTATAAAAGTGTCTAAGCATTGGATTTTAAGCTCTTTTTTCATACTTCTTCTCTTTTTATACCTTTCAGAGTATAAAAATATTTAAGGTCAAAGTGTTTTGAAAGTAAAACTAGGATGTTATTTGCCTTTTCACCCTGTTGACATTTTGCACTAATGGTGCAGAGCGATGGTGGGTAAAACTGTTGTTGCTTTAACACTAATCAGGGCAGTGGTTCGTAATTATACTAGTAGTCATTGAATTTTTCAACTGCTACATTCACAGTAAGATAAAATGTCAATGTCACATAAAAATTTCCTTGATTAAACAGTAGAAATTATTTATTTTGTCAAATGTTGACCTTTGAGTAAAGTGTTTTTAATATTTGGTGTGAGAAAATGGGAATTACACATAAAGCACTTTTGTTGCGTACCAAAATATTTTGGTGTCTTGAGGAAAAGCACTTGTGTGATTGAGTTTCAAGCTGCACTAATTGCTTATTTTTTTTTTTGGTACCACGGAGTACCAGTTTTATTTGAAAGAAAAATTAGAGACAAACTGTGATTCTGAGCTTTCTTGTGAAAATTAGAACTTTGGAAAATTTGAGTCTGCTGTTACGAACTTGACAGCATCCCAGTACATAACAGCTTTTATGATGAGACTACCAATGATGTAGCAAGTGTGGTGTTTTTAAATGTTTAGTAATGAAATTAATCAACATTTGGAAAAAAATCTGCATTACTCAGTGAACCAATATTTCCCGAATGACCAGTGCATGATGTTATAAAGTCATGCACAGATTAAAAAATTTATTCAAAGTGCAAGATAGACCAGTAGATTTTAACATAACAGGGTATGAAAGGGTTAGTGATATAGCTTCAGATTCCATGTTGCAATTAACCTTTAAGAAATTTCCACTTGTTGAATTTTGGGGTAGTATCAAAGAAGAGTATTCAAATTATCTGAAAAAGCTATTAAAATACTTCCCCCTTTTCTATCTACATATATGTATGAGGCCAGATCTTCTCCAAATCCTTGAATAACAGAATGAATGCTGAAACAGCTATGAGAATCCACTTGTTTTCTGTTAAGCTAGATATTGGAGATTTGCCAAAAAAACTTCTAATATGTCTCACTAAATTACTTTGTTTTAGAAAATACAGTTATTCGTCATTAAAAACGAGATTAAAATTTCATTTTTTTATCTATTACGTTATATTTAATTACATTAAATATTTTACTATGTCAACATATGAGTTTATTTTAAAAATAATATTTTTAAAAATCACTAAATTTTAATTTTGACCACAGTATTTTTGATAGACCTAATACAATGTGAGAAAAACCTCTTTTGGCTTCTCAGTAATTTTTAAGAGTGTGAAGGTTTTCTGAGACCAAAAAATGTTGGAACTGCTGATCTAAGGAAACTTTTTAATGGCCATTTGAAATAACTGCCTTTATATTGTATGTTTTGGAATACAGGACTTGTTCCGGAAGAAACAGAAGAAAATATTGAAGGAGAAATGAGCAGTGAGGATTGCAAATTACAAGACTTGCCTCCTTGTTGGGGACTGGATATAGTTTGTGGTAAAGGAACAGATTTTAATTATGGACCATGGGCCGATAGGCAGAGGTACTTGAATATATTATATTTCTGATAAGTCTTTTAGATGTCTTGAGATGCATATAATTTTAAATAAAAACTAGCTTAAAATTTTTATAAACTATTTTATAATGGCAGAGGAAGATATCACTGAACATTTCGATCCAAACAATAACTTGCTTGTGGAGAAACCATAAGTAAGTTTACGCCAAAGGTGGAGCTGATTAATTAGAAACATAGTGAATGAGGAGCATATTTGTTGGTTCATTTGTTTTTTCAACAATGATTTCTTTATTGATCCCCTACTATATGCCAGATATTGTTGGCACTATGGGAATTCAGAAATAAAAGACATGTCTTTCAGTTTTAGTGAGGAAGAAAAAAACTAAAAGACTGTTATTAGGTGCTATAATGGAGGTAAATAAAGGGTCTTAGTGAAGAACTTAGAAAAGTACCATACTAATTTGCTAGTGGTGCTGTAATAAAGTATCACTAATAATGTGGCTTAAGCAACAGAAATTTATTTTTTCACAATTCTAGAGTCTTAGAAATCCTCCAACAAGATGGTGGCATGGTTGGTTCCTTCTAAGGGCTATGAGGAAGGATGTGTTCTAGGTCTCTTTCCTTGGCTTTTGGATGGCTGCTGTTTTCCAGTGTCTTCATGTGGTCTTTTCCTTGTACAGTTGTGTCTAGATCATACTGTCCAGTCATATTGGATTAGGACAGGATATCCTAATGACCTCTTTTTAAGTTAATTACCCTTCTGAAGACCCCATCTCCAAATATAGTCACATTCCGAGAGGTACTGGGGATTAGGACTTCAGCATATGAATTTTAGGGGTTAGGACTTCAACATATGAATTTTTAGGTTACTTGGTATCCTAGTATATAGTATACAGTATATAATATATATTAAAGTTTAGGGGAGAGAAGAATTGGGAAAGGCTTTTTGAGTGAGGTAACATGTAAATTAAGTTTTGAAAGGTAAGTGAGAATTAGCTAGGGAAAGAAGAGGAGGGTGAATCATTGAGGCAAAGAAAATGTTTTATAAATTCATAAGGACAGTGGAGAATTGTCCTATATAGTCTATAGTAGTTAAGAAGTATAGATTTTATAGTGGAGGTAATGTCTATTAGTCATTTTATTAATTTTAAGGTAGTTTTAATTTTTAATATATTATGAACATTTTTCTACTTCCTGAATTTTAAACAAAGGGGACATTTACCATTGATTATGAGGGAGCATCTCAGTTTTTATGTAGAAAATTAGACATTGCTTAAAATTAGTTTAGTTTTTCTATTCTTTAACTAGCTTTTTTGAATAGAGAAATACAAGCCAAGTCATGCACTTGAGCAGATATTATAAGGCCATTGATAAATTAATGAAAGAGTGCTGATACTGACTTGTTGTATTGATTTTTTAAATGCCTTTTAAGAAAGTGCTATCTAGCTAGCATTATTAGAATAATTATGTTTGTCAAGTACTATATTAATCTTGGTTTATCTGTAGTATATAGGAATACCTCCCTTATTAAGTAGCTAACTAACAATTACATGGTAAATGAATAAGCTTGTTATTTGAAAATTCTTGCATTATGCTAAAACAATACTTCATTAAATTCTGCATTAGGATATTTGTTAAACTTTAAACCGAACATAAAATTTCAGGTTAGAAGGAAAATACTTTTCACATTATTGGAATTAAATTTTCCTCTTATGGTAAAATTTTTCCTGTAAGTCATGCTATATTTGACATGCAGGAGTTGAAAATGAGAGATTTTACATTTCATTAAGTAATAGAGCTACATCTATTTAAACTATATTCAGAAATCTCAAGAAAAGTATTTTGTTTGGTTGGCAGAACAGTTATGTATTGTTTGAGGGAAAAAATTAATGCTTTAACATAGGCCCATGAAGTACTTTTGTATTTTTTAGCACTTGAGTAAAGTGTGATTCTTCTTAAACTATTTTTAATTTTATTGTGTATTTTTAGTAAGTATTGGAGTACATTTACACAAAAACCCAAACTAAAGTGCAATAGAGAAATGACACTAAAGATGGAAATTTGCTTTAACAACTCCTTTCAGTAGATTATTTTACTGCCAGGAAAGAAGAGCAATGCATTTCTAACCTGGACTTTAAAAAACCACTCAGGTTTATTTCAAAAGAAAAAAAAGAAATGTATTTTTCACATGTATTTAATTCACTAATGTGAGCAGTATTTTCAAATGGTCTTTTGTAGCTATTTCTTCTTCTCCTTCCCCGTATTGAATTTCTGCACAAATATGAACTGTAATCAGCAATGAATAGTAAGGTCAGTTTTCTTAGCAGCCATCTGTTAACATAAGACATACAGGAAGAAATCTCAGCTGTTTTGATACTGGATGATTCACTCAGCATTGTGAGGAGTTACTGATTTCTGACATAGCATGATTTTAGCCTATAGATTTTATAATCATAACATGATTTTAGTTATAAGGTTTTGATGTCATTTCTACTACCTTTACATGATTGAATATTTAAGATATTATTCAGCTTTTACTTCGTATTTTCTTTTTATGAATTAGAATACTGATTTTGGTCCCTTATCAGGGTAATTTTGTTTAAATAACATGTCATTATTCTTTCTACCTTCTTACATAGAGATTGTTTATGGAAGTTTTTCTTTCCACCTGATTATCAAGTTCTGAAAGTTTCTGAAATTGCGCAGCCTGGGAGACCAAGACAGATCCTTGCTTTTGAATTACGAATGAATATTATTGCAGATGCTACAATTGACTTGCTATTTACCAAAAATAGGGTAATTATCATAATAATATAGTAGAAAATAGTGTTTAAAATTTGAACATTGTTTTTTAGAGTTTTTTTTCTGATGACTAGTCCCATACTTGGATTAATTTATATGAGCTATTTTCCTTTCAAATAATTGTATGTATTTTATTTTCATCATAAAATGTCAAATAACAGAAAGAAATTAATAATAATAGACCTTCAGGCTATATTCTGGCTCATTTTCTCCTTCATATCTGGCTAAATTGTTTTAGTGTATTCTTGGTAAAAATTTCAACTTTTGTTCTTAGAACTTTTAATACTTATTTAACATCATTAATAATTTCTTCTGTGATAATAACAGAAAAATAAAGATGGGAGAATAATTATAATCAATGTTTTATATGAATTAATTTTTTCTTTTGGTAGGAAACAAATGCTGTACATGTAAATGTAGGAGCTGGCTCATACTTAGAAATTAATATTCCAATGACAGTTGAAGAGAATGGTAAGCTGCAACTGTTACTTTTTTAAATGATTAAAGAAATAATTATAAATAATACAGTTTGTTAATCATTTTAGATTAACATTAATAAGGTTTTCTATTTCAGTTTTTTATTATATTTTGATGTGCCTTTAGTCATTAAGGAGAAATACTATGTAATTATTTGAGCATTTAGAGAGAACGGAAACATTTTCTAATCAAGTTCAGTCTTATATGCTTTTATTATACTCTATGCATCTATTTTGTAGGATTGAGCATAATTTACTTAATGTATAGTTTTCCAGTTAGACTGGTGCACTGTGAGAGTAGGTGCTGTTTTCTTCTTTAGTGTATTCTCAGTGCTGAACCCTGTACCTGACATTTGGGCAGTAATTGATTGGATGAGTACAAGGCTTAGTTTCAGGTTATATTATTAGTAGATTTTGTCAGGGAGTAAGCTGTGTACTTTGAGTAGCATAAATTTAATAAATCAGAACATTTCGCGATAAAAATGTTAGTTTCATCTGAGCTGAGGTGGTCTAAGTTCATTATGCATTTAAAATATGGGCACTGACACAGTTAATAATCTGAATAAATAATTACTGTTTTTATTGAATTGTTTTAACTTCATTTTGCTGTTCTTATTACATTTGTAATTGAGAGCAGTTAAGATGAAATTCTGCTTTATTTACTTTCTTGAGAGTAAAGAGTAGCAACTTACCGACATTTTAAATCAGTTATCCTCAGTGTTTCTGTTGCTAAGTATAATTCATTTTTGCATAATTCTTAGCTCTTATTTTTTGGTTCTGTCACTTATTTTGCTGCTGTAAGAGGAAAGTAGGCAGAGGGTTGACTGCATTCATTAGTTTACCTGAAGTGGTACCATTCAGGACTGCCTATTTAGATAATCAGTTGAAAAAGTGACCGTGAATGGCATACTGTATCTTTTTCCCATAACTTTGGGGCTATTTTAATGAAGAACTAACCCTTATCTAGTTTAAAAAAAAAAAACAATCTTACTAAGGCTTGAAGGAGATGCTTGAGATTGTCTAGGACTGCTGATTCAGAGTATGTAGTTGGAAAGAAGCATCTTTTAGAAAAGCCTTACTTACAGGTGTGTGATGGGGTATAAAGGCAGTTGGGAGTTGTACAAAATTGATAATATTTCAGTTAAGGAAGTGTTTCCACCTTTTCACAACTGATGATACACATAGGAAATAGCATTTTTACTGTTTTATGCTGTATTATACAAATACTAGTACACTGGAGTAAAGGGATCACCTGAGGACTGAGGGATCAATATCTTGAGCATGTCTATTATAAGTTTGTGTCAAGTACCACAGCATACTTGTTGTGGAACTCCCGAGTTAAGGGTTTAAGGAAAGCCCAGTTAGGGTTTGGGTATAGAGGTTAGGTAGCTTTAAAGATGACTGTCAATGGGAAGATGGACTTAGGTGTCAGGCAAGAACAATATATAACAAATAAATTTAAAAGTTTTTAGAGATTCAGGTATTTAAAAAAAAAAATGCCCAGAGCAAGATGCAGGATGCATGTGGAACTAGGCATATAATAGCAGCCACAGAAGTAATGTTCACAGAAAGATTTCTTCAAGAAAGGAAATGCAATACTCTAAACGATTCAGCTTTTGTTGAGAATGGGCTATATTGCTGAGAAACTGTCATTACTTGGGGGGAATAGCTGTTATTTAGTAACTGTCATTATATAAGGAGTAGTTGAAAATGATGAAAATATGTACCCTTGAGTCAGTGGAAGAAGAAAAGGAGTTGTCTTCTGTAACTGAAAACTATTGTTTAAAGAATAGACTCGTAGTTTTTCAAACTACAAAGGAAAGCAAAATGAGAATAGATATTATATGGAGTTGGAACTTTATTCCTTTAGAGCAGCCCATATGAGAATGATCACCTATTAAGTTAGCAAGCCCCCTCTCACTGAGGTGTGTTTAAATAGTGACTACCAATTTTCAAGGATTCCTTCTTTGGGTGGTGGTAGGAGTTGGTTCCAGTCCAAATATGTTTCATTTTTAAATTTTTTTCCTGGTTCTTAATTTTTATGTTTTATTATTAGGTTATACTCCTGCTATTAAAGGACAACTCTTACATGTGGATGCCACTACCAGCATGCAATATCGGACTCTTCTAGAAGCAGAAATGTTAGCAGTAAGTCTATATATGAGGATATACATACTTGTATGAAAAATAAATTTGATTTTAATTCACTTATATAAAGTTTAAGTCATCAGGAAATCATCAAATGATTCATCTTCTAGTTCAAGAATAGCCAGATGCTCTTGACCCTGTCCTAGGGAAGAGTAGTGGATTCCCAGTGCTATGGACTCCTGTTGGCACCTCTCTCGCTCTGCTTCTAGCATGAGGGAGGTGAATAAAAGGCAATGATACTTATGTTTTTGGCCTGTAAAATATGAGAAATTGTTAGAATATTGTTTTTAAAGTTTATTATGTGGCTGTACTAAATCTCTTCTAAGTTGTAAGTAAGATAATTCTTTAATATATGTTTTCTAACCCCACTGGATTGCTTTCCTGGGGCTTAAATAATGTCATTTATTGTGCCTTTTACTTGATGAGTAAGGTAAAGGAAGGAAAATCTTGTTGATACCCTGGGTTGTTCCATATTAGAAAGAGAAACAGTATGGAAATGCCAATGATTAAAATTGCAGATTGGGGACTCATTAATCAAGCAGATTATTATTATTGTTACTATTACTATCAGGGCAACAATACTAATGATAACAAAAGCCACTGTGTAAAATGGTTAATATGCAGAGATTCTTTCATATAAGATGGTGCCATTAGGTTCTTAATTACTTGTCTTAAGCATTTTACACATATGTAAACTAAGAGAAAAATTTTGCAATTACCAAGAATATATCAAATGCCGTAAGTATATTTTAAACTGGGATATTCAGTATTTTAATGAATTCTTCATCTACTGCTGATAAATAGTGCATGTGACAATGCTGTTCCTAGGCAGGCAGCTTTTGCCTTTGCAGAAATGCCAGACTGGATTGGGTGCGGTGACTTACACCTGTAATCCCAGCATTTTGGGAGGCCAAGGAAGGCTGATCACTTGAGGTTAGGAGTTCAAGACCAGCCTGGCCAACATGGTGAAACTCTGCCTCTACTAAAAATATGAAAATTAGACAAATGTGATGGTGTACATGCCTGTAATCCCAGCTACTTGGGAGGCTGAGGCACGAGAATTGCTCGAACCCAGGGAGTCTGAGGTTGTGATGAGGCAAGGTTATGCCACTGCACTGTAGCCTGGCAATAGAGTGAGATTCTGTCTCAAAAAAAAAAAAAAAAAAAAGGAGAAGAAATGCCAAACTGCAGAAATACTGATGTCACTTTTTGTGACAGTATGCATTGCGCTCTGTCTTCCTTCACACTGAGCCTGTCTTTTAACAGATGAGGCTTAAGGAGAAATTAGGGCTGTCGGCTGTTACCCAATTGGTTTGTCTGGAGTAGAGTATCAACAATGTAGCCTGATTTGTTTTTTTGAAAGTTTTTTGACCACATCTTGGCTTAATATTTCAAGGAGCTAGGTGTAGCCGTGTATATTGACCTTCAGCC
The DNA here is from genome assembly GCA_963573385.1 of Cacajao melanocephalus. Lineage (NCBI taxonomy): Eukaryota > Metazoa > Chordata > Mammalia > Primates > Pitheciidae > Cacajao > Cacajao melanocephalus. Next base: position 19,815 of record CAUYLG010077676.1, read on the forward strand.
ACAACAATATTAAAACCTCAAAGGGACCTTCTGTTCAGCTCAGTAGGAAAATAAGTTTTAATTACTCACTAGTATGTGTGACTTCATTTCTAATGCTGTTCACACAGTGTCACATTTTATGTTCACACAGTGTCACATTTTAAGCTCTAATACTTTTACCTAACATTTGTTTTGCAGTTCCACATCAATGCCAGCTACCCTCGAATATGGAACATGCCACAGACATGGCAGTGTGAATTAGAGGTTTATAAAGCCACCTACCACTTCATTTTTGCACAGAAAAATTTCTTTACAGGTAATTTTCTAAGAGGTATAAATACAATGAGATTTATCACACTGAACTTGTTTATATTTGATAAATTTTACTTTTAAGTTCAACATAGGGATATGATGACATGATTCAAACTTTCTTTAACATTTCATTTTTGGCTGAAAATATCAAAGAGAAAATTTAAATATAGACATTTTGCATTCTTTTCTAACCTAAACAAGAAAATATAAATCCCCAATTGAGCTTAGAAGAAAATGAAAGAACTCAATTTAGACTGGTGCTTTGTATCAGTCTAGTTGGGGGGTAGGATAGAGACGATGAATCAATTTCTCTCTCTTCCCAAATTAGGCATCAGCATGGCTTCATTATTTTGTTTTAATAATTATAATCCACAACAGTATACGCAAATAGCTGAAAGTTATTTTTGAACTTGGAGCCCTTATTTAATCTTTTCTGTTGGCATGGATAATTGAGTTGGCGCTGTCACCAATTGGAAAAAACATTCCTTTATTTCTTGCAGCATATTTGATAGCTTTGCATATTTTGTGACTATAAGAACATGTAGCATTGGTCTATGAATAGCATAAATATTACTAAATTAAAATAAGTGGCATTTATGCAGTCTTCTTCTAAAAAATTTAGCCCCATAGAGTTGGTCTGATTTTCCAGGGTTAGTGGCTATTCCACAGAAACCTAATCTTTACTTGACTGCTTCCTACATTCATCCATCCACCCACCCACCCACCCACCCACCCACCCACCTACCTATCCACGCATCCACCCACCGACCCACCCATCCACCCACCCACCCCCCCACCCATCCATCCACCCACCCACCCACCCACCCATCCATCCACCTACCCACCCATCCATCCATCCATCCATCCATCCATCCATCCATTTGTTTAATAGTCATTTTATACGACCAGCTAGTTGTTGCTGAGTACTATTAGATATTTGGAGGTATAGTGGTATTTAAGGTATACATAGGTAGTCGTCTCCTAACAATACTACTGTATAATGTTGTGTAAATGACTTCACTGTTTAAGCCACAGTTTCCTTATTTGTGAAATACGGATAACAATTTCTACCCTAATTTTGCTATTACTAGAGTTTTGGCCTTTTAAAATGCCTCTTACTATAATATGTTCAATCATAAGTATTTTATATTTCTTTTCTGGTTTGTCTGGGAGCCTTGGGGGACTAGATAGACTGCTTCTGTTTTCCTGGAGTTATATACTTCTCCAAGGCTTGAATCAGTGTCCCAGTAGTGGAAATTTTACCAGAGTCCCTGGCAAGTTAAGCTTTTGCTAGTGAAGCTGAGCACTGAATGAGTACTTCTTAGTTCAAATTTATGAAAAAAATTATAGCTAAAACTTATAGTGTGTATCGTGTGTCTGGCTCTGTCCTAAGCAGTTTGCATGTGTTAAATTATTGAATTCTCACAGTAACTCTCAGGGATCAATATTATTATTATCTTCCTTACTTTTTAGATGAGGAAAATGAGTTATAGAGGTGAAACAATGTATGTCCACAGTCACACAGCTAGTTAGTTTGTTGAGATCAAATTCTAACTCAAGTAGTCTGTCTCAAGAATCTGTTATATTACTTATCTCTTTGGCTAGCCTTTTCTTTGTCACTTAAGATTTTGTGTTTTTTAACTTTACTGATCTTTTAAAATAGATACCTATTGTCAAGTATTTAATCCTTTACATTACTTTTCTTCCAGGCATTTCTCATCTTTAGAGTCTTGCAGTGTTAAGAATAGCGTAGTAGAAGTATAAATTCTTCATGATTTAAAAATAGTTTGTAGTAGCACTTTAATTTACGCTATTGTATTAGTTACACTGAAACAGCTAAGTACACATTTCCTAAACTGCAACTGATTTTCCTTAAATTATTTTCTTTCTCTAACTAAATTTGTATGCTTTCTTTATTGAAATTCATTCTTTTGGTTATTTATTTTTTTATAAAATTCATTTGGAGAAATTTTAAACATAGATATAAAAGTAAACATAATCATCATTTTACAGATTTAACAACTGTAACATTTGGTCATATTCTATTGTTTTTAAAAGACATATAGCATAACAAATAACTCTGTAGAGTCCTTTTTAAACTTATTCTCTAAAAAGGATGACTACTAGAGAATAATATTAGTTTAGTATTAAAATGAGCCTACTTGGTCATAGTGTTTGGATTGCTTTCTCTATTGTCAGAATTCTATAGAAAAGAAATTCTCTCTCTGATGTGAGGGAATGCCTAATATTTCTCAACAGCCACTCTCATACCACTTACTAGTAAGGTAAAATTGTTTGTAAGAGATTTCAATGGGGACAAAGATAGCTTTATGACAAATATAGAGCCTTAGAAATGAAAGCTTATTATAAAACAAAAGCAGAAACTGAATCCTCTTCTGGGAATAATGAGATTGACTTAGATTTACTCTGATAAGGAGAAGAAAATAACATAATGGCATTGCAAAGCTCTAGTACCAATTGATTGACGTTGTATAGGGTGTTTGCCTAACAACTAATGATAAAGTGAGTTGTTGCGTTTTTTCAGAGTAACATTTAGCTTGCTATAACTTTTTAATTTGTTGTACAAATGACTAAGGCAGTCATCAGGAAAGTGCTTAATTTTTCTAATCAGATAATTTGATAAGAGCATCTGGTAATGAGAAACAACTTTTGGTTTAATGACAATGCATATTAAAAAGTTGTTGAGGCTCCTAATAAAAACATTTTGTCACCATAATTTTTAATATTTATCAATAAAGATGTTACAGAAACTGGTAGGGAAACTATATTATAGAATGACATGTTGAAATTTTAAATAAGTCATTAAAGAAAAAACTGATAAGATTTATTAAAAATAGAAATAGACTAATAGTTGTAACATTTCATGTGAGTTATTAAAGAAGAAAGTAATAAGATTTGTTAAAATATATTTGGCTAATAACTTTATAAAATTATACTGGTTTCCTGAAATAAGTAGTAGATAATCTGAATTTCTGTTTAGTTTAAGTTTTGTTTATCTCACTGGCAATTATATCTCAATCTTTTGACTAATGAAAGTATAAAGTAAAGTGCCACCCACTATACATTGTAAGTCTTATACATGAATAGTGATTCAAAACAAACATTAAATATGATCTCTGCCTTCACTTATGGGCATTTCTTGTTTTGTATGATTTGTCTCAAGTACACTGGCATGTGTACTAGACAGAGACAAATGAAACAATACCAGACAGTATATATACTGAGTGCAAGTGTGAAATAAGTGCAAGTGTGAAATGTGAATATGACAAATCCATGTAAGACATAAGTACAGAGGAAATCACTGTCATCTGAAGATGATCAGAGAAAGTAAGGAAAGACATTAAGATCTGAAATGGTGTTTTTTAATGAACTCAGTAATATTAACTAAGATCTGATAGTATTTTGCCATTTACAAAGCATGTTCACTTGTGCTATATCTTCACATAACTCTAAAATAGGATAGCTGTTATTACTGTTTTTGAGTTAACAGTGAGGAACTTGGGGCATAGAAACATTGAATGACTTGGGCAAACTTATGAGGCTAGTAAGTGGAAGACATTTAAGAACAATTTGCAGACTGCAGACCCTGTGCCTTCTCTGTAGCATTATGTTGGCAATAAAGATGGTTAGTTTTTCCTTAGCAGAGAGGATATGAAAGACAGCATTTAGTTTAACCAAAAATGCTGAACTATGAATGTTATGAGTGAGAAAAGTGAGAAAATCAGCCTGATGAATGATGAGTATGTATTGTAGAGTTGCTTAAATCCAGATATGATTTTTGGGCATTTACCAAGTGTTAGACACAGTGCTAAAGACTAAAGTTAGAAAGTAGGGATGGAGTCAGGCTAGTTAGGTAGGGTGGCACTTAGAAGTAAAAGATTTGAGATAAGCATAGGTTATGTAAAGTATGATGAATCACTGTGATGGTTAAATAAAAATATATTTAAAGTAAATTTGATAAGTGGAATTTTCCATTCTCTATTAATAGAACAGGTTGATAGCCGTATGCCTTTTATTATAGATATAGTAAACCTCCTTATCTCATTAGTATTAATTTGTGATTGACATTTGACATTAAGTATGTTATTCTGCCATTTTAATAAGACAAGAGTTTCTAATACATTTGTGCTGTCTTTGTATGTGGCAGCTAAATTTTAAACGGGTTCATATGATATTATGGAAGATAAATTTACTCTGAGTTCATTATTGAATCTTTTTTTCTGTTTAAATATCACCTTCAAAATACAAAGAAAACTACTTTAAATATTTTATAGTTTTACCTGTAATTTTCCTTAGCATATCTTTAATAATAAATGCTACCATTTGTGGAGTCCTTACCCTGTGCCAGTTACTTTGTTAAAACTTCACATAAATCATCTGAATTATCATAAGTCTGTTGAGGTCATTCTTATTTTGTACAAGAGAAAACTGATAACATTTAAGTCACTTTTTTCAAGATTATGTAGCTAGTAAAATGATAAATCCAGAATTTAAACCCAGGACTGTCTAGTGTCAAAGTCTGTGCTATAATGATACTGTTTCCAATTGTTTCTCTCTCTCTCTCTCTCTCTCTCTCTCTCTCTCTTTTTCTCTCTCTCTCTCTCTTTCTCTCTCTCTCTCTCTCACACACACACACACAAACACACACACACACACACACACACACACACACACACACCTTCTAATTTTATATACATGGCACTGTGTTATGTACAGTCAGTATACAAAGATGAGTCTAACACCTCTAGGAGGAGCCCTTTTATTGAAAGGCATTGCTGGGAGTGTACAATGCATATAAAACATTGTGGAGGCCAGAAGATAAAGTTGTGCAAGCTGCTATGGTAGATCAGTGCTAATGTCTTTAAAGAGCATTTATTTATTGGGATTTAAAAGAATTAAAGTACCAAAGGGTAAATAGAAATACATGAACGCAATTTTAAAAAGCAATTTAAACATACAATGACCAAATATGATTGATTATAATTCTAAGAAAGTCAAGTCTATGTTTCATTTACTGTTGTAGTCCCAGAGTCTAGAACAGAGCCTGACACACAGTAGACATGCAGTAGATATTTGTTTAATGAATAAAACAACGTGAAAAAATGTTCAGCCATGCTTGTAGTTAAGAAGTTCAGTGGAAGTGAGATACTATTTTTCAGTTGTTAAAATAGTCTTGAAAAATATTCCTAAGTTTTGACCCAGCAATTTCACTTCTAGAATCTATACTGACAAGTAATACTGAATATGTAAAATACCTTTTACAAAAATGTATCATACATGGTGATATATATAACACAAAAACTTGGAAAGAGTCTAAATATTCAACTATAAAAAATGGTTAAGTAGGTCCTGACAAATCTCATTAATGACCTATTATGTAAATTTTACATAAACGTGTGAAATAACATGGAAAAATATTTTAGTTCAGTGAAAGAAGCAACACATAAAAAATGTGCATATAGGATAGTGTCAGTCCATGTAGAAAAATAACAGGAAGAAAATGTATCCACAATGTTGGCCATTTGGGTAGTAGAATATCAAGTGATTTTTTTATTTTCTAAAATTCCTTTAAAAACAGATATATTAAATATATAAAATTTCTCTTTTTTGGAACTATGATTAGTAAGTAAACATCTGTTTACTGTCAAATTATTTAAATACATCCTAATCACCTTTTAAATGTTTCAGTATAAATTTTTTTTTAGTTACACAAAAGAAAAATTCATTTTTGACTGGTGTTAGAAAATCTGTTTTTTTTCTGAGTTTCAACTAACTTTACAATTTCTATTCACTACCCCAATAATTTTAGATTTAATTCAAGACTGGTCTAGTGACAGTGCTCCAGACATTTTTTCATTTGTTCCATATACATGGAATTTTAAAATCATGTTTCATCAATTTGAAATGATTTGGGCTGCTAATCAACACAATTGGATCGACTGCTCCACTAAACAACAGGAAAATGGTAAGACATTTAAAAAATTAGGTTAAGCATTCCTCTCATTAAGGCAAATACCAACTAAGAAAATTAGTATAGATTTGATAGTTTTAACGGATACTAGAAGTTATTTTACCCCATTATCTTTGTGAGACTCTGAGAGAACTGTTTCAGAGTTTGTATTGGACTAACAATTTTATTTAGTTGTACATTTTAGGCAGTTTTATAATTGAAATTTTATTGACATCAAAAGTAAATTTACTTTTTCTTTTTTTTCTTTGTAGTGTATCTGGCAGCTTGTGGAGAAACACTAAACATTGATTTTTCTTTGCCTTTTACGGACTTTGTTCCAGCTACATGTAATACCAAGTTCTCTTTAAGAGTATGTATAGTTGAATGCATTGTTTATTCCACGAGATGTATTAGTAAGTTTGATTTCCCAAAGCTTGTCTTTACTCTCCCCTACCCAGTCCATTGCCACTCTAAGGTATTTTAGCTTTCCTCCAATGTCTACCATCTTTAGTGTCACAGAGTTCCTGCTATTTCCTTTTTGTAGTTAACTGCACCTAAGACATTGGGCAATTAAAAAATATCTCAAGTTGATTATTTTCTTAGAGTTATTTTCTGATCTATGTGGCTAATCTATATGTTGGCCCTTCTAGCTCTAATGTTTACTAATTCATGTGAACTAATTTTATACTTCACTTTATTTGATTCTTAATTGTAAACATGAATTCAGGGAGTAACCACTTTCTTCCTTTTCTCTGAATGCCAGCTCTTAAGTACTTCTAAGCTCAAAATTTTATGGAACATAATTTTTTGGTATGGGCAACCAGTAGTATTTGTAGTATTAATGGTGGTTATACCGGTAAAATTAGCAACATAATAGAAAACAGCTAACATCTATTAAACATTTTCTGTGTACTACATAGACACTATTCCATGTGTTTTATGTAGTAACTCATTTAATTGTCAGAACAACCCTCTTAAGAGTATTATTTCCTGCATTTATATATTACGAAAGTGAGAAACAGAGCTTTTTTAACTCATCATATAACTAATGAATTATTGGACAATATAGCTTAGGGCTCCATTCTTTTAACCACTCTACCTTGCTGCCCATTAAGAAACTAGTCATCAAGATGAACAAAGAATAGAAGACCTACAAGGAAAAAGGTAAAACCAAATAAAGATCCCTTGATTTGCCAGTTCTATATTATTAAAAGCCAGTTGAGGAAACAAGACATATTAGAATCAAATGAGACAACACTATTTTAAAAATTAATAAAAATATAGAACATAGTCTACTTGAGCTTATAAAAGTTTTTTAAAAAACTGAACTTCATATAAAATATCTATGGATACCCATAGAAGACATTCTTTTCACTGTTTGGAAACTATGCTATTTCTTTCCCTGATTATTTTGTTGTTTTTTAATACAAATTTAGTTTTAGTCCATGTAAAATCTTATTCGTTATTTTCCTGACTATTCAGTGTAAAATCCGTCATTTCAAATTTGTTTATCTTACTCATGTAATGCCAGCACTTTGCGAGCCTGAAGCAAGATGATTGCTTGAGGCCAGAAGTTTGAGACTAGCCTGAGAAACACAAAAAGACCCTGTTTCTACAAATAAAAGTAGCACATTCCTCTAGTCCCAACTACTTGGGAGGATCACTTGAGCACAGGAGTTCAAGGCTTCACTCCATCCTCAGTGACAGAGTGAGACCACCAAAAAAAAAGGATAAATAATACAATAAAAAAGTAATAAAATTTATTTTCTTTCAAACATTTCTAAGATTGTTGTAGACAGGTTTGCCCGTAAGTATTAACCAACATATTTATTCACTGATTTTATTACTTTGGATTATTATAATTTTTTTTTAGGGAGAAGATGTTGATCTTCATTTGTTTCTACCAGATTGCCACCCTAGTAAATATTCTTTATTTATGCTGGTTAAAAATTGCCACCAAAATAAGATGATTCATGATACTGGCATTCCTGCTGAGTGTCAAAGTGGCCAGAAAACAGTTAAACCAAAATGGCGCAACATTACTCAGGAAAAGTGAGTACATAAAATTAGTGACACAGGCCGGGCACAGTGGCTCACGAATGTAGTCCGAGCACTTTGGGAGGCCGAGGTGGGTGGATCAGGTGGGTGGATCAGGTGGGTGGATCACCTTGGCCAACATGGTGAAACCTTGTCTCTACTAAATATACAAAAATTAGCTGGGCATCATGGCGCATGCTTGTAGTCCTAGCTATCTGGGAGGCTAAGGCAGGGGAATCACTTGAATCTGGGAGGCAGATGTTATAGTGAGCCAAGATCCCACCACTGCACTCCAGCTTGGGTGACAGAGAGAGACCTGTCTCAAAAAACAAATAAATAAATAAAATAAAATATAATTAGTGACAAGTATTTTGTGCTCATATGTGGAGAAATAATTATTCTTTCAAAAAATAATAAAATTTGATTATCTGTAGCTGGTATCTGTACAATTAAAGGAATAAGTATCTGACTAGAAACTGTCTGTTTTACTATTCAAAGGGCTGGTTGGGTTGAATGCTGGACTGTCCCAAGTGTCATGCTTACAATTGATTATACATGGCATCCAATTTATCCACAAAAAGCAGATGAACAGCTAAAACAGTCATGTAAGTGTTTTTATATAATTTGTACTTTTATATAGCTGCAATTATGATTGATAATTATGAAAAATAAAAAGCAAATAAAAAAATTGAAACACATCTATTCTCACATAGTATAAATATAATCTTTAAATATTTTAGAGTAATTGTAGCTACCTTTTGAGCATTTACTATGTATCAAGTGTTGGGCCAAGCAGTTTTCTGGCTTCTGTTACCTCGTTTTATCGTTGTAACAACTCTGTGAGAAAGAGATTATCATTATTTTTATCTTAAAGTTGGGGAAATATGCTCAGAGAAAGTAATTTTCTCAAAGTCTGCCAAGCTAGAAGTGGCAGAGCCTGAATATGAAACAAGGTATAAGTGAATCTGCATATTTAAGCTGCATGATTTTGTGAAATGTTAGTTTCTTGAATGCATTTTGACAGTTCCTATATGATTTATAGTTTCCTGAAAGTGATTTGCCATACTACCTGGGTTAAAAAAAAAGAATTAGAGCCAAATGATGATGTTTTCTTTGTATTTTTCCAGTAAGCTAAGTTTCAAAGGACAGTTTTCATAGTTATTTCATAGTGGCTTGATAACATCACACTGTATTTAAATAGCTATTTATATGAAAAAGTGTTGTAGTTTAGTGCCCAAGAATAGTTAAGGTCTCGATGTGACCCAAATTTATATTGCAGGGACTCAATAAGAATGTTGTTTATGTTAACAGAAAGTTTTCGTTTATTCTCTGCAGGCTGATTTATGTCTTTCTCTCATATTTCAATGATATTTATTATTTATTTGCTTTCTTAATTATTGGTCTTTTAGGTCTGTTTTCATTATTATACATTATGCAACGATTAGTTGATGTCATATTTGCAAAGTAAAATTTCTTAATGAATATTCTCTTGTAGATCTTCTAGAGGTCTTTTGTCCCCCACCCCCCAGACATTAATCTTTTTTTTTTTCTTAATTTATTCCAGTGTCAGAAATGGAAGAGACAATGCTATCTGTATTAAGGCCATCTCAGAAGGGATCAGACAGAGTTGTTTCTTCTCCCTCTACTTCTTCACGCCCACCTATTGATCCCTCAGAACTTCCACCTGATAAACTTCATGTAGAAATGGAACTTTCTCCAGATTCTCAGATAACTCTCTATGGACCTCTACTAAATGCCTTTTTGTGTATAAAGGTGTGATTCTTAAAAACAACTTACGTATTTTTAAATATAGACAAAGCAGTTAAAATTTAATGGAAAATTGAGACCATTTGAAATAGCCAATTAGATTATTTAAAGTGTTGCGGATATACCAGATATGTTGACTGGACTTGGAGTACTAGACTCGATTACAATATTATTTATTAAAAATAGTACTCCTCAGTTCGGCATTCTTTTGTGCGTTTAGTATGTTCTAGGAATGGTACTAGTTGCTATAGATAAAGATGATGTAGCATCTGTTCTCAGGGAGGTAACCTAGAGGAATAGCTAGGATAGATAGATACATGGACAAATTTTAACACGTAAGTAATATAGCAATAGAAGTACTGCATATATCAGAATAATTATTAATGGAAAAGACTACTTCAATGAATCCATTAAAAATAAGTGATAACATTTTATAAGTAATGAGCAAATGTTTGGTGCTTTATTTGAAAAACTGCAGCAAATATATGAAAATAAGTTTATCTCAGAATATATCAAACTTAGGTTCTGAAGAAATATGCACTAATTCTTAGAACAAAGAACCAATCAAGTGTTTACTTATTTTGGTATAATTTTTTCCACTGAAATTGTGTGATTGCACAGTATGACAGCACTTTAAAGTTGATCTCTGTAGAATGATTATGAAGAGAGGCTATTTTTGGATAAAGATTTGAGGAGTTCATCAGTTTTCTGGAGAGCACTGTTATTCTTTTGATATTCAACTCACATGTTTTAAATGCCCCCAACAAATTATCAACGATTCTTGTTGATTTAATCTTTTTTATGGTAACTACTATAATCCTTCTTGATCCTCACTTATCGCACTTTCAACAACTTAGAGAAATTTAGGATTTTTACAGGATCTGGCAGATTCACTTTGGATACTGAATACCTAGGTGACAAGGAATCCTATAATATACAGTGATAAGAGTAATTAATTCTGGAGAGGGACTAGGATGTTCAGGGTTGGTCAGGGTAGCGCAATCAAGGTTTGTTAGTAAAGGCTCTTTGGAGGAAATGCTGGCTGAACTGGATTTGGAAGGTATATAGCATCTCAATATTTGAGTTATTATATTGTATTTACTAAAAACCACCATAAAGCATCAGATGTTATAACTTAATATAAAAGATACAAGGGAAAATGTGGTTAATATTTGTAGATGCCTAGAGTTTCTGTTGGTAACACACACATTTTTCTTCTTTCTTGTGACCATCGTTTGACCTAAAATGTATGTCAAATATTTCTCCCATTATCTTACTTTCTTGGGATTGCATGTGAATAACTATAAAGGATTTAAAAGGCAATTTTCAAGCTATAGTCTAACTGAAGAGGCTGCATTATATTTTACTTAAATATAAGTAATGATTAAATTAGTAGGGGAGGGTAATCATAGTGATAACAGTATCAGTTTTCAAATACTATTAGAGTGGTATTAAGTTTCGTTTCTGCATTACTATGTACACATGGAGCCTCAATTTATTTTTATTTTTAAAAAACTGATAGGAATACATATTCACCAAAAATAAGGGGACTCTAACAAAACAGAATACATCAAAAGAAATATATTTCTTCATTTTAGACTTCGTTATAAGTTCTACTCCACAGATGTAGCCATTGCTGATAGATTGTTGTTTTCATACAGACTTTTGTGCATTAAAGACTTTATAACAACTTTTTAATAGTTTCAAGAGTCTGACTTGCTTTAAATATTATATTAGTATTTACATTCATCTAATTAGCTTAGAACTTGTATAAAATATCTATTAAAGCAAATTATAAAATTTTAAATTTTGACATGTTTACTAAGTATAATGCAAATTGTAAAATTTTAAATTTTGACACATTTACTAAATATATATATCAAAGACATGACAGGCAAAAAATTTGCCTAGCCCAGTGAACTCTATGCTTCCTTTTATAAAAAATTTATGCAATTCTTTAAGTTTCTGGTTTTGTTTTTGTTTTATTTTTTAAGAGACAGGGTCTTCCTTTTTCATTCAGGCTGGAGTGCAGTGGTACAATCATAGCTCTTTGTAATCTGGAAATCTAGGGCTCAAATGATCCTCCCGCCTCAGCCTCTTGAGTAGCTAGGTCTACAGGTAAGCACTACCATACCCACCTAATTTTTGGAGAGACAGGGTCCTGCTGTGTTGCCCAGGCTGGTCTCAAACTCCTTCCTGGCCTCAAGCAATCCTCTGGCCTTGGCCTCCCAAAGTGTTGGAATTATAGGTGTGAACCACCGCGCCTAGTCTGTTTGCTTAACTATATAATGTGTATTTTACTTGGTATCAGTATGAGGACTTTAAAACTTTTTGGAAGTTCAAAAATACATATATTATGTTTATAACATATGCAAATTCATATATGAAATTTTCTTGTTCATGCATTTTCATGTATACATGAAAAGGAAAATGGGAATTTAAGGGAATGTATAAATTCATGTAACTGAGATTTTTTTTAGTTATCAAAATTAAACATCAAGAAATTATAAAGAATAAACTAGGAAAAGAAAAAATCACTGTATTTGTTTGGCTGTATATGAAAGACTGCTTTCCAAAATCCATGGAACAAACTAGGCCTGGCATTATCATTATAAAGAATTCTAAGAAGAATATGTCTACTGAATATGCATTAAAATGTATGAGAACATGTATGGAAATGGGAGGACTTCTGCAGTTGTAGACAATATAGTAACTCTAAGTGTCAGCCCAAAGTCATGTCAGTCATATTATAACTTTATCATTTCTTCTGTTGTGGATATAAAGTTGGATAACAATACCACTTATATTACTTTTATGAATTGACTTCTCTTAGTCTTATTACATTTTTTGTTAATTAAATCTTTTTATAGCATAACATGCCATTGGTAGCAGATAACTAGATTAAAGGGTATATATGGATATATGTTTTTCGTATTAAAAATAATTTTAGGCTGGACACAGTGGCTCACGCCTGTAATCCCAGCACGTTGGGAGGCCAAGGAGGGCAGATCACGAGGTCAGGAGATCGAGACCATCCTTGCCAACATGGTGAAACCCCGTTTCTACTAAAAATACAAAAATTAGCTGGGCATGGTGGCACGAAGGCTGAGGCAGGATAATTGCTTGAACCTAGGAGGCAGAGGTTGCAGTGAGCCGAGATCGTGCCACTGCACTCCATCCTAGTGACAAAGTGAGACTCCATCTCAAAAAAAATAATAATAATAATTTTAATATTCTTGAACAGAAACCTGGCTATTTTTCTTTTTTTTTTTTAAAAAAAATGTAATTTAGGATACAGTACTTATAGACTTTTCCTACTGTTTCTCTGATTTTATTAGCTGTCATCTTTTAACCTATTTTTTTTTTTCTGTTTTGAGAAATGAGCATCATTGGATAAGTATAAATTTTTAGCTAGGAAAAACATGGCAGTCTCTTACTTGAAGTAGGTGACATGATACTCATATACCAAAATATCATTATGAAAAGAAAATTTTGGAGAATTCTTAAGTAAATTGAAATGTAGTTTATCATTCTTAAATTCAAACATTATGCAAATTTGACAAAAGAACACGTTTTCTCTGTTCCATAAGCCAATGAATTTTTTCTAGTGTTGTTTGGAATTTATTGTAAAGATAGTTTAATTTTCTATGCCACTTATAAAATGAAATTGAAAGTTTTATTTGTATTTATAAATATTTGTGTACATTTATTAATCTTAAAAGTATCATAAAAGTTTGCCATAATGTATTACTGCCTACCTTACACTTTAATCAATGTTTTTGGTAATTTTTTCTCAGTAAATTCTTTTTTTTTTTTTTGAGACAGGGTCTCACTTTGTCACCCAGGTAGTGGCATGGTTATGGTTCACTGCAGCCTCGACTTCCTGGGCTCAGGTGATTCTCTCAGCCTCCCAAGTAGCTGGGACCACATGCATGTGCCATCACAACTGGATAATTTTTGTGGAATGGGGTTTCACCATATTGCCCAGGATCATCCTGAACTCCTGGGCTCAAGTGATCCTGCCCACCTTGGCCTCCCAAAGTGCTGGGGTTACAGGCGTGAGCCATTGCGCCTGGCCTTTCAGTTAATTCTTTTTTTTTTTTAGAAAGAAAAAGAGAGAAAAGAAAGAAAGAGTGAAAGAAAGAAAAAAAAAAAGAATGTAAGAGAGAAAGAAAGAAGAAGAGAAAGAGGGAGAGAGAACGGGATTCTTGTTCTATTGCCCAGGCTAGAATGCAGTCTAAAAATGGGTATTAAAAACCTCTTTTATGCCAGTAATTGTGCTTAACAATGG
>CAUYLG010077677.1:0-58231 GCA_963573385.1 Cacajao melanocephalus
CGTTGGAACCCCGTCAGCATACCATGAGTCTTTGGGTGAATTCGCGTGTAAGGAAAGGATCTGACTTTGAAACTGCCACTACATGAATCATGGCCGTGTGGGAAATCTAGCCCTGCCGCTGGTGCAGGGAAGTTTTTGGAAAACAGTCTGAACGCTGCAGAAGACTGGTCCCGGGGTGGTCACGAAGAAATTGCAAGGGGACAAACCAGCCTCCCGTTCCTTGCTGCTGAGCACAGAGCTGGTGCCTTATGTGCACTTCTTTCAGTCTTCCTAGCAGCATTCCTAAGAAACAGCTAGAGGCCGGGATCCCTGGCTTATATCTGTAATCCCAGCCCTGTGGGAGGCCGAGGTAAGTATATCACCTGAGGTCAGGAGTTCGACACTAGCCTGGCCAACATGATCAAACTTTGTCTCTACTAAAAATACGAAAATTAGCGGGACACAGTAGCGCACGCCTGTAATCCCAGCTACTCCGGAGGCTGAGGCAGGAGAATTGCTTGAACCTGGGCGGCAGAGGTTTCAGTGAGTCAAGATGGTGTCACTGCACTCCAGCCTGGGCAATAGAATGAGACTCCAACTCAAAAAAAAGAAAGCAAGAAGGATAAGGGAAAGAAGGAGGGAAGGAGGGAGGGAGGGAGGGAGGGAAGAAAGGAAGGAAGGAAGGAAGAGCTAGGACAAGGAAGGGAGGGAGGGAGGGGGGAAGGAAAGAAGAAAGGACAAGGAAGGAAGGGAGGGAGGGAAGGAAGGAGGGAAGGGAGGGAAGGAGAGAAGGAAGG
Organism: Cacajao melanocephalus; assembly: GCA_963573385.1. Taxonomy (NCBI): domain Eukaryota; kingdom Metazoa; phylum Chordata; class Mammalia; order Primates; family Pitheciidae; genus Cacajao; species Cacajao melanocephalus. Next base: position 777 of record CAUYLG010077677.1, read on the forward strand.
AAGGAAGAGCTAGGACAAGGAAGGAATGAAGGAAGGAAGGGAGGGAGGAAGGGAGGGTGGAAGGGAGGGAAAGGAAGGAAGAGCTAGGACTAGCCAGGGTGTGGCTTTGTCCCAGTGGCTTGACGCCTGTACTGGGATACATCATGTAAGAGCCAGGAGAAAACTGCAGGGTAACTCTGACCACAAGAGCAACAGCTCTCTGAAAAGAGGCTGGCCGGGTACCCAGCTCCAAGGAGGAAGCTAAATAATTGTTCATTCACTTTCTGACTTAGTAAGGAGCCACTCCAGAATGTGGAGGGAGAGGAACTCAGCTCAGCTCCTTTCAGCCACTGCCAGCAGATACCAAAGGAAGCCAGACGTGGCTGTGATTGGAGAAGAGTGAATGCCCCAGAATGTCCTCTCATTGAGAAGGAATTAAAAACTATTTTTCTGGAAAATGATACTTGACCAGGATCTGTTCATTTCTTTAAGCACAAAAGCCAGCACTCTCTAATTTCACAATTGTTCAAGATGAACATCTGCAGAAACACACTGGCGACTCCACCAAAGCTCCTCACCTGTATGTAGCACCCCATTGGTCCACAGAGTAAACATGCAGGTTTCACTTAAATTCAAGGTTGGTTTGTTTTAAATATGGTATGCTAGACAATGATGGGGACTGAAGTCTGCCTAAGCTCCCTTCAAGCAAAGTGAATTCCAGTAATAAAGTAGGTGGGGAATATGGTCTCAATTAAAAATATGTATATAGTGGCTGGGCACAGTGGCTCAGGCCTGTAATCCCAGCACTTTTGGAAGCCAAGGTGGGCGGATCATGAGGTCAGGAGATTGAGACCATCCTGACCAACATGGTAAAACCCTATCTCTACTAAAATACAAAAAATTAGCCGGGTGTGGTGACATGTGCCTGTAGTCCCAGCTACTTGGGAGGCTGAGGCAGGGGAATCGCTTGAACCCAGGAGGCAGAGGTTGCAGTGAACTCAGATTGCATCACTGCACTCCAGCCTGGCAATAGACAGTCTGTCGCAAAAACAAAAAAGACAATCAGCTGCCATCCGAGGAGCTGAGGAGGCCTAGAGCTCTCAGGTGCAGTCCTTTGAGCTGGCATAGGGGCACTCAGGATGGTCCAGCGTTTGGCATACCAACATAGGCATTCCTACAAAACAGCCTCCAACAAAACTAGGCTGTCCTGAACCCCTGGTAATAGAATTGTTTATACCAAGAAGATTGGGAAAGCACCAGAATCTGCATGTGGCATGTGCCCTGGCAGACTTTGAGGGGTTCGTGGTGTAAGCCCAAAAGTTCTCATGAGATTGTCCAAAACAAAGAAACTTGTCAGCAGGGCCTATGGTGGTTGCATGTGTGCTAAATGTAGTCATGACAGGATCACGTATAAAATGCCTTGGCTGAGCAGTCTGTTGTGAACCTGTATGTCACTTGCTATAAGTTTGTTGTTCTTTTTTTCTTGGGCTGCTCAGATTTCTCCCTGGCTTATTTTATGCCAATAATCCATGTTAATTTGTTTCCTTTCTCTGATCTTATGTCAAATAGCTCCCAACCTATTACAGAGTTTCATCATCTCTAAACTAGTGATCTAGCTAAATGTTTATAGTGACTTTTGGTCTAAAGTCAAAAGTAATACAATTATAACACCTCCATTTCTGAATACTGTGTGGTAGGGAAACAAGGTTTTGCATGGTTTCCTCCTAAAGGAAAAAAAATAGAAGAAGGAGCATGGCTGGAGATGGAAATTCAACAAATGTTGCAAGAGACTAGGAGATTGGAGAAAATCATGGCGCTACAGGAGCTTCAGAGGGGTCAAGGGGGGCCCAGATCTGTTTGGTCTTACTGACTTGGCAGAACCACAGGGCAAGGACTGGCTCATTCTCTGAGGGAAAGTGGTGGTTGTGGGGCCATTGTTCTGAGGGACACAGGGTTTGGAAAGAGCAGGAGACCAGCAGTGTCACAAAAAGAAAGAATTGTTATGTCAGGAGAAGACTTCTAGAGAACATTGATCTTGGGAGACCAGATTTTAAACTTCAGACAAGACAATGTTTTAAAAAGCATTACTCAGGGATAATTGGTATAAAGTGCACATATTTTACCTGTACAATTTGTTAGGTTTTAATACAGGTATGTACCCATCAACCATCACCACAATCAAGGTGGTGAACATGTCCATCACTCCCCAAAGTTTCCTTGTTCCTCTTTATAATCGTGCACTGTTGCCCTCCACATCCCCTACACCCCAAGGAACCACTGATCTGCTGTCACTACAGATCCGTTTGCATTTTCTGGATTTGTATAATAGAATCATACAGTATATACTCTTTTTTTCTGGCTTCTTTCACTTAGCATAATTATTTTGATATTCCTAGATATTGTATATCTCAATGTTCATTTTTTAAAAATACAACTGAACAGTGTCCATTGTATGAATATATCACAATATGTTTATCCTGCGGATGGATGTTGAAGTTGTTTCCAGTTTTTGTTTACTTCAAATAAAGCTGCCATGAGCATTTGCAAACACTTTTAAAATTATTATTACTAAGTGTGAGCTCTGTTAACGAATATGAAAGGAGTGCCGGGCGCGGTGGCTCACGCCTGTAATCCCAGCACTTTGGGAGGCTGACGTGGGCAGATCACCTGAGGTCACAAGTTCGAGACCAGCCTGACCAACATGGAGAAACCCCGTCTCTACTAAAAACACAAAATTAGCCGGGCGTGGTGGTATATGCCTGGAATCCCAGCTACTCGGGAGGCTGAGGCAGAAGAATCGCTTGAACCCAGGAGGCAGAGGTTGCAGTGAATCGAGATCATGCCCTCCAGCCTGGGCAACAAGAGTGAAACTCTGTCTCAAAAAAAAAGAAAGAAAGAAAGGAGATGGAAGTGCCATGAAATGTTATTTGCAATCCTGACTTCCTTATGCTTGAGCTAATGACAGATCCAGCCTCCCTTTGACCACTTAAAAAGACAGGAGACAGAATGTGTTCAAACACATGGTTGGGTGCCATGGCTCACTTCTGTAATCCTAGCACTTTGCGAGGCCAAGACGGGTGGATCACCTGAGGTCAGGAGCTTGAGACCAGCCTGGCCAAAATGGTGAAACCCCGTCTCTACTAAAAATACAAAAATTAGCTGCGCGTGATGGCTCATGCCTGTAGTCCCAGCTACTAGGGAGGCTGAGGTGGTAGGATCACTGGAACCCAGGAAGTGGAGGTTGAAGTGAGCCAAGATCGCACCACTGCACTCTAGCCTGGGCGACAAAGCAAGACCCTGTCTCAAAAAAAAAAAAAAAAAAAAATCAGCCAGGTGTGGTGGTGCCCACCTATAATCCCAGCTACTAGGGAGGCTTAGGCATGAGAATCGCTTGAACCTGGGAGGCCGAGGTTGCAGTGAGCCAAAATCATGCCACTGCACTCCAGCCTGGGTGACAGAGCTGAGAATCTGTCTTAGAAAAAAAAAAAAGGTTTTGTGTCTTCAGTCCTGTAGATGATAATGGATACTAACAGAAGAGGGGAACTATCGTTCAAGAGTCTACTGAGTGGTTTCAGTATAATTCCAGCAATAAGATCTAGTTGTGGCTGACCATGCCCCAAGAGTGTAACAGTGTTAGCAATGTGTTAGTGCTTTTCATCCTTATGTTACTGTAATCCTAAGAGGCAGCTAGCAGTATTACCTCATTTTATAAGGAAAGTAAAACTTCTGACAAATAAGTGAATAAATGATAGTGTTGGAAATCAAACAAGTCAGTAAGACACTAAAGCCTTTGTTCTGTCCTCTGTTTCAAGGTTTGTCCCATGGGGTGCAGTGAATCATGCCTATAATCCCAGCACTTTGAGAGGCCAAAGCTGGTGGACCACCTAAGGTCAAAAGTTGACCAGCCCAACCAACATGGTGAAACCCCATCTCTACTAAAAATACAAAAATTAGCCGGGCGTGGTGATGTGTCCCTGTAATCTCGGCTACTTGGGAGGCTGAGACAGGAGAATCGCTTAAACCTGGGAGGCAGAGGTTGCAGTGAGCCAAGATTGTACCACTGCACTCCAGCCTGGGTGACAAAGTGAGACTCCGTCTCAAAAAAAAAAAAAAAAAAAAAAGGTTACTGCAATGTCAATTCAGTTAATACCAGAATCTGACCGAAGTTTGAAAGATAATTAGGATGTCAGTGTTATTCGACGAAGACTTATGCTTTTAGAAATTTTATCTTACCTTCCTATTTTAATACAAATTGATCAATTTTCCCAAGTATGTTGAAATCAGCTGTAAAAATAATTGGGGTCAGGCAAAAACGGTAAGTTCCCTGACATATGAATATCCAGACACTTACGTAGTTTGCATAATTTTCCTATCTAGGATTGAACTCATGAGTGTTTAACCAGAGACACTGAAATAAGATTGAGCTCCATTAAAACTAACTTAAAGCTAAGCTCTTTGAGGAAAAAAGGATAATTAGCTAATCAGTATGTATATCCATGTAAAGAAAGACATTTTAAGGGTTGCTTGCCACACCAAAGTCATGGAATTTCCTCTGAAAGTTCTCGAGATTGGCTGGGTGCAGTGACTCACACTTGTAATCCTAGCACTTTGGGAGGCTGAGGTGGGTTGATCACTTGAGGTCAGGAGTTCAAGACCAGCCTTGCCAACAGGTGAAACCCCGTCTCTACTAAAAATACAAAAGTTAGGCAGGCGTGGTGGCACATGCTTATAATCCCAGCTACTCGGGTGGCTGAGGCAGTAGAATCGCTTGAATTCAGGAGGCGGAGGTTGCAGTGAGCCAAGATCCGGCCACTGCACTCCAGCCTGAGTGACAGAGACACTCTGTCTCCAAAAAAAAAAAAAAGAAAAAGTTAAAAGAAAAAGATAAAGGTTGGCCAGGCGCGGTGGCTCACGCCTGTCATCCTAGCACTTTGAGAGGCCGAGATGGGTGGATCACATGAGATCAGGAGTTCAAGACCAGCCTGGCCATCATGGTGAAACCGCATCTTTTTATATTAAAAAAAAAAAAAGAAAAAAGAAAAAGATAACAGCTAGTGTGATTAGGTTTGGAATGATCTAGACTGGATGATTTTAAAAGCTCAGTATTTTGTGATTTTTTTTTCCCCCATGGAAGTTTATGATTCATTATTAGAAAATTTCCAAACCATTGTCTGGTTTAGGTAGAGAAAAAGATACACTGGGGCTGGGCGCGGTGGCTCACGCTTGTAATCCCAGCACTTTGGGAGGCCGAGGCGGGCGGATCACGAGGTCAAGAGATTGAGATCATCCTGGCCAAAATGGTGAAACCCCGTCTCTACTAAAAATACAAAAATTAGCTGTGTGTGGTGGCGTGCGCCTGTAGTCCCAGCTACTCAGGAGGCTGAGGCAGGAGAATTGCTTGAACCCGGGAGATGGAGGTTGCAGTGAGCAGAGATTGCACCACTGCACTCCAGCCTGGTGCCTGGCGACAAAGCGAGACTCTGTATCCAAAAAAAAAAAAAAAAAAAAAAAAATACACTGATATCTCTCAAGTTATAAATTTCTAAACATTGATGATTGCACAAGGACAGTATTAGAGGTGTCCGGATTGCTAGCAAACAGTGTAGCCCTGGTGTTATACAATTCCAGGCTCTCTGTTGTCTATGTCCCGATATTAGAGGGTCTCCAGATCTCCTAACCACTTCCTCAACCTCCAGCAGTTCCTTGAGGCAGAACTGACTAGTTTCGTTTGAGTGTACAGCTTTAGCTGCCTTAGTAGATGCAAAAGAAACACAGTTCGGAAATGAGTATAATCCTCACTCTTGGACAGCTCCTCAGAAACCAGTGCTTAGAAAGAGGTTTTGAGGATGGGCACGATGGCTCACACCTGTAATCCCAACGCTTTGGGAGGCAGAGGTGGGCGGATCACCTGAGGTCGGGAGTTCGAGACCAGCCTGACCAACATGGAGAAACCTGGTCTCTACTAAAAATACAAAATTACACAGGCATGATGGCACATGCCCGTAATCCCAGCTGCTCAGGAGGCTGATGCAGGAGAATCACCTGAACCCGGGAGGCGGAGGTTGAGTCAGCCAAAATCGCGCCACTGCACTCCAGCCTGGGTGACAATGTGAGACTCTCAAAAAAAAAAAAAAAAAGGCTTTGAACTCATAGAGAGGAAAAACAGATACTAAAAATTAAAAAGATAATGATCTCAGCACCTAAAGTCAAGGAAGTACTGATTAATCCTAATTGCCTACAGTGTAAGATAGGGTGAGATGGCGTTACCTGCTAGAAGCAAGTGCAGGCTGACTGAAGGGAGGGGTAGTTGGTATGCTTTCTCCCTAGCAGTTGGCAAATTGAGATCAACTGATGAGAATTAAGTTATCAAGTAGCAAGCATAGGGTCTAGGACATAGATACCAAAAAATGTTAGCAATTATTAGCTAAGTATTAGCTAATACTTTGAGGCAGAGGTTATAGTTTTCTCATTGTGAAATCAGAAGCCAGATTATTGAAGGGTATAAGCTTTCCCTAGAGCTGCATGAAGTATTCTCAGGGATCTGTCCTCATCCACCTTGGCTCACAGTCCAGGGTGATCTCTTTAGCTCAGAGATTGAAACTGCTGGTAACTGGAAGACTCCCAAAATACAATTGAAATGATTAATTTTATTGGTCCCTATTCTTTCATTAGACTAAGTTTCCTGGGGGTAGGGTCAGTCTCTTATGTGACATTTTATCCCAAGAATCCAGCACATGGCAGAGCAGGTACAAAGTGCTCAGGACAAGTTAAGGCACTATCTTTCCTTGGTAAAGAGGCATTTACAAATCACACCTAAGGGTAGGTGAGCTTCAAGCCTTTCTGAGCTCTCCGTTGCTAAACTCCTTCAGGAGATTAACTTGGCCCTTTGGGTCAAAGGAAATACTTACCTTGCTTCAGGAAGTAACTTCTACCTCTGTGGTAGAGAGACAACCGGGGGGAAGATTTTTATTTATTTATTTTTAACCAAGACTACCATATGAGTGATTTGGACTTGAAAAATATTTTTTTCTCATTTGTGAACTTGTATAAAAAAAAAATTCTGACAAAGTCTTATATAAAGAGGAAAGAAAAAAAACCCAACAGGAATGTATTTTAAAATCGACCAGGCTTGGGAAATCTTGTACTTACCTGGCAAGAGGGGCGATAACAAAAATAGCCGCTCCCAGGAAAGGGGCACAGACAGGTTAAAGGAGCTCTAGCTGGTTCCGCTAAAGATGGGAAAAGCTCCAGAGATGGAAAGCACTCTATGGCTGTGTTTGCTGACTTCGCAGACAGCAAGGTGAAAAGGGAAGGAATAAACCAAAGAACAAAACCTACAGAAAGGCTGGGGGAAAGCAACAGCAAGGAACAGAATTGGTAGGAGTAGGAATGAGGGAATTGCATGTCTACCTAGGGACCCAGAGGAGTCCAAGGAGGTGGGGAGGAGCAGTATCCTGGAGACCCCAGCAGGTAGAAGTGTATAACCTGAGGCTGTAGGTCTCCCAGCGGCCCAGCGCAGCCTGCTGCTGACATGATTGGACTGAGTATTCCCTCCCTGGAGAAATGAGACGTGAATAAAATGGAAAACAATTAAAATGGTGGTCTGCTGCAGTCTCTTCCTGCATAGGAAAACAGCTGGTGCAAACTGAAGAGGGACACACGTGAAGGAAGGAAAGGAAAGGAGGCTTTGTTGGCGCTCACGGGAGCACTACAGGATCACATCCAGGTGCTAAGGGAGAAAGGCCAGAGAATGCCTCTTCTATACAGGAAATGTATAGGCTCACCAGGCTCTTTAGAGCTTAAAGCATCAGGAGACTAGAAGCTGAAAGAAAGGAGGCTGCACCGCTGCTACAAACTGAGCAGATTTTAAAGAGGAAAGAGAAAGCAGGTTGGAGCTTCCTTTCAACGTGGCTTGTTCAACAGGTGGACTCTGGCTTGCCACCACTATGCCTGCCTCTGCAGGGGTGGGAGATGGGAAGCAGCTCAAGCCTGTTGCAATTCAGTTGCAGCCAAGCCCACAACAATACCAAAAATCAATCTGAGTTAGAAAAGATATAGGCTTTTGTCTCTGAATAGGGAATCTCTTCAAAATAATATGCAATTAAAATCAGAAAGGAACAGATCAAGAGATGATTTCACAATGTAAAACTTCTATGAGAAAAATTAAAAATTAAAAGTCCCTCTGAACAAATACATAGAAACTTGACAAAAATTAATATTCTACTACACAAGTGGCTGATACATACTAACAGACTCTAAGACAATACACAAAATAGGGAAGAGCTATAAACTGGTAACTGACAAAAGTAGAAATTCAAATGGGTAATAAATTTAAACAATATTGAATGCAGATTCAAACATGTTCGATGATAAATATCAGATCAAAAAATTATAGTCCTCAATACTGGCCAACACATGGCAACACTAAATGACTTTCCTTTTTAATTTAAACTTAAAAAACTGGGAGCTCTCCTGTACGAAACACTAAATGATTTTCCAAGTGTGAATCAGTAATTCTCAGGAAAGCAGTCATTGTATGTCAAAAACTTTAACCTAGGAATTCTACTTCTAGGGTTTATCATAAGAAAACAAAGACAATGCTCATCATAGCATTAGTTATAATCAGAAAAGCAGAGATAAAAGCAATCCCAAACTGTTGAACAGTAAGAGATGGCTTAAGTACATTTATTAATTTTCTTTTAAAGACAAGGTCTTGCTGTTGCCCAGGCTGGAGTGCAGTCATGGGATCTAGGCTCACTACAGCCTTGACCTATTGCCTGGATTTTAGAGTAGGCTTATAACTGATCTCTTTGCTTCCCAACAGCTTGCAGAATGATCTTCCTGAAATAGTCTAATCAGGTTGCTTCCTTAATTAGAGCTACTACAGAGTTCTCCTTCACCCACAGGATGTCAAAGCTCGACAGGGCAAGCAAAGGCCTGGGATGAACTGACCCCTTTTTCCAAAACCACTGCCTCCCATCCCATTTGACCATCCTCACCTTGCCTGTTAAAAATCCTGCAACATCTAACATGATGCAATCTATCTGAGCTCTCCTTTTGCTCTCCTGTGTCTGGATTATCTTGTTTTTGCCTGGCTAACTTCTTCATCTTCATCCTTCAAGACTCAGGATATCCGCATTTAGGAAGCCTTTTCTGACCATTATCACCTCAGTGCCGACCCAACATTTTGCCGAGATTAAGGGTTTTCTCCTCTATGCTCCCAATATTACCCTGTAAATAACTCTACCAGAGAACTTACCAGATTGCACTGACATGTTTTCATGTCTGTCATTCACTCCTTAAGTGCAGGAACTTGCAACCAGTAAAAAATGTGCTAAGTGCTCAAATGTTTGTTGACATAATAAAGTCTGGATCTCAGACGGAATGTTTTAATATAATTGGTTCCAATTTAGTTGTTTAGACTTTGGTTTTAAAAAAAAATGAACTGGACCTTATAGTACTGGTATTGTTACTTTCACTTTATATTGAAGGCAAACAATACACCTGATAGTAGCTTTTATCATCCAGCACTCACATTCCAAAAACAAACACAACAAAAAATAGCCTAGAGGATTAATTACTGTCCTTTATTATTGCTGATAATTTTATAGATTTTTAGCTAGCATATCTGTGGGTGACATGTAACTTTTTTCCTTCTCATAAACTACTACTATTTTGTCATTATCAGTGTAGCTCACTACCTACCAGACCTAACACTATGTGTTTTGGAATCTTTGATTTCCTGTCCAAATACTATTCAGTCCCCCCGCCTCTTTTTTTTTAAAGATGGGGTTTCACCATGATGGCCAGGCTGGTCTTGAACTCCTGACCTCAGGTGATCCACCCACCTTGGCCTCCCAAAGTGCTAGGATTACAGGCATGAGCCACCGCACCCGGCCTTCATTCCCCCTTTATCCATGCTGAAGGAGCTCTATACTTTGTACATAAGAGAGTATCATTTCCCCAAGAGCCCCTTTTTCTTCAAACTCGCATTTCAGAATACAGCTTCTCCTGGTCAGCTCCAGATTCAGGATTCCCACATGTCACTTTTTTTTTTCTTCAAACAAAGTTTCAAAAACTTTGCCCAGGCTGGAAGTGCAATGGCACGATCTCAGCTCACTGCAACCTCCGCCTCCCAGGCTCAAGCGATTCTCCTGACTGAGCCTCCTGAGTAGCTGGGGTAACAGGCACCCACCACCATGCTGGGCTAATTTTTGTATTTTTAGTGGAGACAGTGTTTCACCACATTGGCCAGGCCTCGGACTCCTGACCTCAGGTGATCTACCTGCTTTGGCAAAGTGCTGGGATTACAGGCGTGAGCCACCATGCATGGCTACCACTTTTATTTTATAAAAATATTGTCAAGAATCACCTTAGTCTTTCCCCTATGGAAACTGGTCTTGGAAAAACATCCTTTGTTTTCCCATGCTTATGTCTTGAAAGTGTTCAATTCTTTGTAGAAATAGCATTTCACACCATGGCAAAGTGGTTTAGAAACAAGACATACTAATTCACCTAAGTCTTTATTTATTTGGCTCCAGGAAGAATTTGCATGAAAATGAGCCTGTATGGCAGGTACAGAATGTACTGTAACAGCACCAGAGAGGTATATCCTCTCTCCTCTACAGAGCCTCAATGTTTAATACATACATGTGACTTTAGTCATAAAACCACATAGTCCAGGAAAAAAGGAGCCCTTTAGGAAAAAAAACTCAGTTTAGAATGACTTTCAAATTGACCATTCCTTTTCATATACTTAAATTCAAATAACAGATACATTCAGAGGCCCAAATGTTGGCATAGAATAAAATCATGTTCATTTATTTTTTCTGCATCTTAGAATTAGAAGGCATAAAATTAAATATGTTGAATGTAATAAATTCATCCATACAAGTGCAAGTCTCCAGATATAATGCATTTTATGGCAGATTTATTATTTAAAAAATGTACCAGTAAATCAAAAAAGAGGGAGTATGTCCATTTAACTTTTATTGAAGTGTATGTAGGAGGTCTTCAGAAATCAAATGTGAGCATGAAGATATGGCCAAACATAAAATCTATCAAATTCAGTGAAAAGTTGCTGACTTTAAATAGTACTTGTAAGAATGACCAATATATATTCTTTGTTAACAACCCCTCACTCTACAGTAAAAAAAAAATAAAATAAACATTCAGTAAACATTCTTTCCTAAGGTAGTTTCCCTTATATAGCAGTGATTTACCCATTTCTTTGTATACACAAATTTGTTGAACATACCAATCAGTGGTTCTCACAATTGAAAAATAAAAGCACAAAAAAGTTTACACTCCTGTACAGGTAAATAAAAGATCACCTTGAATTAAACTGGATCTCCTTAAGAGCATAGTATAGTTTCAGTTTCATTACCTATTACATAATTAGTTTCTTACATACAAATATTGACATATTTGGCTTGTGCTTAGAAGCCTTTGTGTCTATGAAGTCCATGTCAACACAGCTCATAATTGGAAGTCACTAGGGAGTTCTTTGCTGCTGCTGGGTTTAACCTGATCGTGCATTAGAGTCTCCTCAGCACCTGTTGTGGCCCTGCACACCTCTGGGGCATCGTCAGTGTCAGGGTCCAAGCCTTCAGGGCAGGGAAGTTTTAGCAACTCTTCACGAAGCTGAGCAGTGTGACGCTATGCAGGAGAAAAGGACTTATGTTAGAACTGTAAACCCTCTAGCACAACATCATTTGAGGCAGGAATTGGATTTTAACAAAGCCCAAAGCATTAAGCCCACAAATATTTACTGAGCCCCTCCTTGTGCAAGCCACTGTTATAGACACTTGACATAGCAGGTAGAAAGCAAAACTGACAAGATACCTTCAGGGCATCTCTAAAAATCAAAAAACAAACAACAACAACAAAAACTGACAAGAATCCCTAACTTCAGAATAACTGATGTTGCTGAAAAGACCTCAGTAACATAGCAGTAGATGCTACCCGTGCTCCCCAGCTGTCACAAAAATAGCACTACTGAAGACTGATAGGACATTATTAGTTAGATACATATATTCTTTTTTCTTTTTTTCTTTTTTTAATTTTTGAGACAGAGTCTTGCTCTGTTGCCAGGCTGGAGTGAAATGGCGTGATCTCGGCTCATTGCAATCTCTGCCTCCAGGGTCCAAGTGATTCTCCTGCCTCAGCCTTCCGAGTAGCTGAGACTACAGGAGTGTGCCACCACACCCAGTTAATTTTTGTATTTTTAGTAGAGACAGGGTTTCACCATATTGGCTAGGATGGTCTCGAACTCTTGCCCTTGTGATCTGCTCGCCTTGGCCTCCCAAAGTGCTGGGATTACAGGTGTGAGCCACCGCACCTGCCCTAGATACATATACTCTTTTATTTTATTTTGAGATAGGCTTGCTCTGTCATCCAGGCTAGAGAGCAGTGGCACAATCCAAGCTCACGCAGCCTCAAGCAATTCTCCCACCTCAGCCTCCCAAGTAGTCGGGACTACAGGCATGAAGCACAATGCCTATCTAATTTTTTATTTTTTGTACAGATGGGGTTTCACCATTTTGCCCAGGCTGGTTTCGACCTCCAGGGCTCAAGCAATCCACCTGCCTTTGCCTCCCAAAGAGCTGAGATGGCAGGTGTGAGCCACTGTGCCTGGCTTATACACTCTTTTAAACACTGTAATCCCTTGACTTCTCAAATATGCTGACTCTGGCTAAATGTTTCTGAGAGAAAAGTACATAAATTAAAATAAATCCACTGATACTTTAGCAAATGAAAACAAGTATTTATCAGGTGGTAGGCCATACATAAAATATCTGCACATGTTCACACTAATTTTCTCACTTAATGCTCCAAATAAACCTCAGAAATAATTTTATCATTAGATTTTGTTTTTGTTTTTTTGAGACAAGGTCTCACTGTGCCACCCATGCTAGAGGGCAGTGGCATGATCTCAGCTCACTGCAACCTCCACCTCCCAGGCGCAAGCAATTCTTGTGCCTCACCCTCCCGAGTAGCTGGTATTACAGGTGTGCACCACCATGCCTGGCTAGTTTTTTTGTGTTTTTTATAGAGATGGGGTTTTGCCTTGTTAACCAGGCTGGTCTTGACCTCCTGACCTCAATCAATCCACCTGCCGGCCTCCCACAGTGCTGGGATTACAGGTGTGAACCACTGTGCCCAGCCTATCATTAGAATTTTCTTAAAAATTAAGTTAAAAAGAAGATCTACAGAGATTAAATAAACTTTGTTTTGCTCTACATTGCAATTAACAAAAGGATATAGCATGTTAATTGGGAGTGGCTGGTTGTCTACAAATGTCAAGATTTGATTCATAATTTTCTGGAAAGAAATGATCTTAAATAATCAACAAAGGGCTTTTAAAATTAATTATGTCAATAACTGACTTTGAAAATTAGCTAACCAACATTTACAGAATAATTTTATGTATGAGGCACTGTGTTAAATACCAACAACATAAAGGCAATAAGTAGAATGAGGATAATAAAATCTTTAAGCTTACAGTCTAAAATTCTGGCTGAAATTATAAGACATATAAATAGAAAAACCAACTATATCCTTGCAGCTACTTGCAAAGTTTCAAAGTACATTTACAGGCTGGTAAGTGAAAATTTCCCTTGCCTTGATTTCCCTTCCACTGTGGACAATAGGTGAAAACACTAACCAGGGAAAGAGAAAGAAAAATCTGACAAGAATGAGGACCCAGTTAAGGTCGGGGATTGATCTAGTTTGGATATATGTCCCTGCCCAAATCTCATGTTGAAACTGTAATCCCCATGTTGGAGGTGAGAAAAATGGGGATCATGGGGACAATTTCCTCATGGATTGGTGGCTATCCTGAGATAGTCAGTTAATTATCACAAGATCTGGTTGTTGTAAAGTGTGGCACCTCTCACGCCCCTACTCCTTCTTGCTCCCGCTCCATCTTCTGCCATGAGTGAAAGGTCCTTGAGGCCTCTTCAGAAGTGGAGTAAATGCCAGCTCCATGCTTCTTGTACAGCCTACAGAACCATGAGCCCATTGAATGTCTTTTCATTATAAATCACCCAGCCTCAAGGATTTCCTTATAGCAATGCAAGAAAGTCTAATACAGGGATACTATGATTTTACTGGGGAGTCAAGCCGAACAACTACATACTTTTCTTTTCTTCTTTTATTTGAGATGGAATTTTGCACTCTTGTTGCCTAGGCTGGAGAGCAATGGTGCGATCTCGGCTCACTGCAACCTCCACCCCCCAGGTTCAGGGGAGGCCTCAGCCTCCCTAGCAGTTGGTACTACAGGCATGAGCCACCACACTCAACTAATTTTTATATTTTTATTTATTTATTTATTTTGAGATGGAGTCTCACTCTGTCATCAGGCTAGAGTGCAGTGGCACAATCTCAGCTCATTGCAACCTCTGCCTCCCGGGTTCAAGTGATTCTCCTGCCTCAGCCTCCCAGGTAGCTGGGACTACAAATGCGTGCCACCATGCCCAGCTAATATTTGTATTTTTAGTAGAGTTGGGGTTTCACCATCTTGCCCAGGCTGGTCTTGAACTCCTGACCTCAAGTGATCCACCTGCCTTGGCCTCCCAAAGTGTTGGGATTATAGGCATGAGTCATCGTGCCCAGCCAATTATGTAATTTTCTTGTGCAGCACTCAACAGCAAATGTATAGTTAAAATGATAGAATGTTGGATTAATTCAGAGATGGAAAATTCCAGGTGACAGTGACACAGAAGAAATACAGTAAAAGGCTGTGGGACATAAGGAAGACACTGAATGAAAAGAAGCTAGACTTGAGCCACTAAAGTCTTGTATTAGTGAAAAACATATCTAAACACACATTTGGGGGGGATCAGTCTGGTAATGCACTAAAGAAGGAACTGAAAAGGGGGAGAACCTGGTATAAGGAAGCTGGTCAAATAGATAAAGCTGTGGGAACTCAAAAGAAATCATGGGTTGGGGAGGAGGGCAATCCCATCATGAAGCAACACTGACAGGACCTAGTACTGACCAGGGGTGCTGGATGAAGGATGAGATACATAATACCTGAAGATTCTAAGACAGAGAAAAATGGTTTAAAATCAAGTAAAATTAAGTAAATAGAAGCCCAGAAAACTTGATTTCAGGGAAATCTCCTTTAAGGAGATGATGACAGGGCATCTAAGTAAAAAATGTCAATAATACAATTCAAGAGAAAGCTAAGAGCTGACAGCAGTCTAAAGAGTCACTTTTAGAGAGTAAATGGCCAAAGTCAGGGTTACAGAAACAATGAAGGAAAAACAGAAAGAGAGAAAAAAATAGTTCCGAAGGCCAAAAACTAAGCCTTTAGATAAACAATTGCTCAGAAAAAAAGAAAAAGGAAAACACACAGGAAGAATTAAGACGAGTGTAAGTAGAAAAGTCAAGACAGTCTACAGATGAAAAGTATAGTACAAAAGACAAGCATTAGACAAATATTGAGTGTTTTAACCAGTAGGCACAGGGGCTTAGGAACGCTTATACTGAAATGATCTAATATAGCCTATCAGTCAGGCGGCGTGTGGTGGCTCACTCCTGTAATCCTAGCACTTTGTGGGTCCGAGGCAGGCAGATCACTAGAGGTCAGGAATTTGAGACCAGCCTGGCCAACATGGTGAAACCCTGTCTCTACTAAAAATGCAAAAATTAGTCGGGCATAGTAGCGGGCGACAGAGCAAAATTCCATCTCAAAAAAATAAATAAAATAACAAAAATAAAAATACAAAAATTAGCCAGGTGTAGTAGCAGATGCCTGTAATCTCAGCTATTCAGGAGGCTGAGGCAGGTGAATCGCTTGAACCCAGGAGGTGGAAACTGCAGTGAGCCAAGATTGCGCCACTGCACTCCAGCCTGTGCGACAGAGAGAGACTGCATTTCAAAAAAAACAAAAACAAAAACAAAACAGGGTTCCATGAAGTGAAATTTAAGCTGAAAAATGAATGGAGGTGAGCAAGCAGAAGAACTGAAAAGTAGGGGAAAATGGAAACCATGTGTAAGGGCCCGTAGGAGGGAGAGCAGACGAAGTGAACAGAGAAGTGAGCCGGGGTCACTGGCTTTGAGAACTGAAGACAGCATAACTTTGGTAAAATGGAATTCAAACTGCAAAAGGTTGATTAGTGAGACAACAGTTAAAAATGGAGGCAAGAAGTGTCCACTGCTGTAGTCTGATGATGAAAGAAGACAACCTGTTTTATAATAATAGTGGCAAAATAGAACCAGCTTAGAGAAATTTTCTGCAAGTGTTTTTCTCTTCTTACAAATATTTTTATAGTGAAAAAACTCAAAGATACACAGAAGTGGGCAGAATAGTACAGTGAACTCCCATGCATCCATCACACAGCTTCAACCATTATCAACTCATGGCCCATCTTCTTTCATCTATATTCCCATACTTTCTCATTTTATTTTGAAGTAAATCGCAGACATCATACACTTTGTCATTCACAAATATTTCTGTACATATCCTGAAAAGACAGGGATCTTTTAAAAAATCACACCTAAAGAACTAACAAATCCTTATCGTCATCTAGTTGTTTGAAGTGAAGACAGCTTTTAAGTTAGAAGGAGCCAGTAGAAACAGAAAAACCTGAAGATAGAGAAAGGGAGGATACTGGTGGAATATGAAGAGCAGAGATGAGTAAAGACATTCAGATGCAGGATAAAAGGAAAGCTGTTATAAAGAAAGATCTCCATCGTAGACAAAAAAAAAAAAAAAAAGTCTTCCAGACCATCACATTTTACATTTATGTTCTGTGAATGTCCAAATTGAAAACAGCTGATTGTCTGCCCTAACAGAGCCACTGCCACCATCAGCTGTGGGAGAATCTGCAACTCGCATCTCTCTCATTACTCCAAGTAATAAAACTCTGGAAGACAAGAGGCCAGGACAAAGACTAGGGAATAAAATAAATCCTGGAGGCCAAGGCGGGCAGATCACCTGAGGTCGCGAGTTCAAGACCAGCCTGACCAACATGGTGAAACCCTGTCTTAAAAAAAAAAAAGAAAAAGAAAAAGAAATCCTTCAACTCTGGCACGGTTGCTCATGTCTATAATCCCAGTGATTTGGTTGGCTAAAGTGGGAGAAGCACTTGAGCCCAGCCTAAGAAACAGGGTAAGACTCCATCTCTACAAAATTTAAAATAAAAAAAATTTAGCTGGGCACCGTGGCACCTGGCTGCGGTCCCAGCTACACGGGAAATAGTGGGAGAACTGCTTTAGCCCAGGAGTTCAAGGTTACAGAGTTATGATGCCACCACTGCACTCTAGGCCAGGACAACAGAGTGAAACCTGGTCTCAAAAGAAAAGAGTAAGAAAAAAGAAAAGGCATTCATGGAGCACATCTTGTCATCATTATTTTCAAGGAAGTTTACAAAACTCTTGTTGACTCCGTCCTTGTACCCACTTTTTATTTTAGGAACTGCCAATCTACTGTCAAAAAAAGTAATTTGCCAGGCCCGGTGGCTCACACCTGTGATCTCAGCACTTTGGGAGGCTGAGGCGGGTGCATCACAAGGTCAGGAGATCGAGACCATCCTGGCCAACATGGTGAAACCCTGTCTCTACTAAAAATACAAAAATTAGCTGGGCATGGTGACGCTACTTGGGAGGCTGAGGCAGGAGAATAGCTTGAACCAGAGAGTCAGAGGTTGCAGTGAGCCGAGATTGAGCCACTGCATTCCAGTCTGGTAACAGAATGAGACTCCGTCTATTAAAAAAAAATCTTTTCTATAGACTTTTGAGTAACAATTTATTCCTCTGAACTTAAAATAAATTTTATGTTTATTTAATTCCCTCCTTCCTGTTATCTTCTGGTAGACACGGTTCTGTCAATAATTACACAATTCTTAAAGCAACAAGGCTCGTCTTAGAAAGGCTTACTCACCTTGAGAGCTGCTGCATGGTGAGACATAGTCCTGCCTACCCGCTTATCACTGCTGTACTGCTGAATGTCCGCAATCCACTCCTCACATTGGGCCATTATCTCAACTCTTTTCAAGTAAAAATGTTTGTATATAACCTTGAGAAAAAGTAAGCAGGAGAACAAGCAGTGTTTACAGTCAGAATTTAAAAAGACACAGTATATGACATTAGAAAGAACTGAATTATAAATATATTTAAATTTAATAAATATATTTATATATTATAAATATATTTAAATACTTAGAATATTATAACAAATATATTTAAATAAATAAATATACAGATACTGCAATGTTTTTCTGTCCATAAAACTCAATTTAGTCAACTCTACATCATTAGCAGGGAAAAATCAAGCTCATTATTTGAGATGACATTTGTTGAAATAATATATATGAAATTTACAGCAGAAAAGAATGTACAATCCCGGTCAGACACTTGGAAAATTAATCTCATCCAGAGACCACAAGACACATATGATACAATATATTCAGAAGGCAAATGCAAATAAATAAGTAACCAGGAGAAAAGGATTTTAAAAGTATTGACAACAGAGAAATTTCTGCCTTTAAAAGATAACTCAAAGAACACCTAGATAAGTATATTCTAAATGCCAAAGGCATTCACACAGAAATCTGAAGGGATCCCCAAAAATGGCACTATACTCACTACTTGCTTATCTTCTGGTTAATTTATAGACAGGATTTTATTTTAGGAAGTTAAATTTCCTTATTATTACTGTGGTTTACATTTGCGATTAAAAAAAAATTCTCTTTGAAAAACTCAGTAAAATTTCTACCAAGGTATAGTAGTAAGAGTTTATTTCTAACAAATTTAAATTAGAAAGCAGCTATCAATTTGGAAATATTACTCTGTATTCTGGTTGAATATTGCCCAGCAAGCATATCTTTCCTAAAGAACAATCAATCAAACCTACAAAGGAAAAATCACTAGAAAACTCTGGGAATGAATGTCAAACACCAATACGACCCTCACCGTATTTAACAGTTAGTGGGTTTGAAGCCTCTGGGATATAAAAGTTAAGTACGACTCAGCTGGCTTTAAATGAAGAACCATGATAACAACAGAATTAGATAGGAAGTGAGTGTACCAGAAAAAGATACTTGGGAGTGGCTCCTCTAATGCAAGGTAGTTTCTAAAGAATGAGAAGGATGATTATCTCAAATTATACATATTTGCTTTTTGTAAAAGTCACCCCCTTCTCTGAGTTCCCTGTGTTTATCCTTCCTGAAAAAAATAATATGCATAAACCAATAAATTACATTTCTTTTTTTTTGTGAGACAGAGTCTCACTCTGCTGCCTAGGCTGGAGTGCAGTGGCACAATCTTTGCAAAAGTAAAGTATCCAACTTTGTCATTCAAAGGACACTGGCATATAAAATTTACTTAGTAAAAGCAAAAGCCAAAGAAAAAGAAATATTCATCAATGCTATCTGATGAAGAGGAAGGCTTCATAGTATTCATGCAGAATATTTGCATAGTTATATTAAATATCAATTTTATGTCAGGTAAATATACCATTTTTCTCCTCTAAAATGTTAACTTTCCAGCACAACTTTAAAAATACATGATCAAGTGAAATAATTTTAAGAAAGAAAAGTGTTTCTGGACACAATTACAGCAGGTTATGGTGCTAAAGTAATTTGATATGGCAGATGAAAAGTATAATTGTATTTTGGCATACTATGGGGAGACAACTAATCATAGGCAAAGAGCTACACACACACACACGCACACGTGCACACACAGCCATAGTCATACTTCAGGATGAAGTGAAAATAAAAAACCACTTCAATATATTAAGACAGGTTTTGGAAAGTCATATTATTTTTTCCTAAAGAAAAGGAAATGTGGCTGGGCACAGTGGCTCACACCTGTAATTCCAACACTCTGGGAGGCCAAGGCGGGCAGATCACCTGAGGTCAGGAGTTCGAGACCAGGCTGGCTAACATGGTAAAACCTGGTCTCTACTAAAAAATACAAAAAATTAGCCAGTTATGGTAGTGTACACCTATAGTCCTGGCTACTCAGGAGGCTGAGGCATGAGAATCACTTGCAACAGGGTGGTGGAGGTTGCACTCCAGCCTGGGTGACAGAAAAAGGCCCTGTCTCAAAAAAAAAAAAAAAAAGTCATTCTCCTTTTCTCATACACACACACACACACACACACAAGGGTAAAATTTCTACTTGCAAAACAAATTGAGAAACCATCTTCATTCCTCTGTCTTCCTCTAAAATAAAAAAAATAATAAAAAAAAAAGAAAGTATCTCAATAAAAATGTTTTCTGAGAAATATTTTAGAAACATATTTAGAGAGTTGGATAGTAGAATCGTAACCAATAAAGAAAAGTCCGGGCACGGTAACTCACGCCTGTAATCCCAGCACTTTGAAAGGCCAAGGTGGGTGGATCACCTGAGGTCAGGAGTTCAAGATCAACCTGGCCAACATGGTGAAACCTTGTCTCTACTAATAATATAAAAATTAGCCGGGTGTGGCAGTGCACTTCTGTAGTCCCAGCTACTGGGGGAGCTGAGGCAGGAGAATTGCTTGAACCCAGGAGGTAGAGGTTGCAGTGAGTTGAGACTGTGCCACTGCACTCCAGCCTGGTGACATAAGAACTGTCTCAAAAAATAAAATAAATAAAATAAATAAATAAAAAACAAAAGACATCTGACTAAATTTTGGAAAAATTTTGTTCTTATTTATTTATTTAGGAGATGGAGTATTGCTCTTGTATTTTTAGTAGGGACATAGTTTCACCACGTTGGCTAGGATGGTCTTTATCTCCTGATCTCGTGATCTGCCTGCCTCGGCTTCCTCAAGTGTTAGGATTACAAGCGTGAGCCACCGTGCCTGGCCATCTTTTAGAATATAGATGGTTTTACACTTCATCTGTACTATCTACTACCAATTTTTTTTCCTGAGACTGTCATCCATGCTGGAGTGCAGTGATGTGAACACAGCTTACTGCAGCCTCAAACTCCTGGGCTCAGGCCAACTTCCTGCCTTAGCCTACTGGTATCTAGGACTACAGGTGCCAGCTAAATTTTTAAACATTTTGCAGAGATGGGGTCTTGCTATATTGTCCAGGCTTATTAATGATCTTTTGGGATTAACTCTAAAACCTAAAGTTTTATATACTAGATACATATAAAGGCAAGTATAATACTAACAAACTGTATCATAAATTTTATTTTGTTAGATGAAGTCTTACTCTGCTGTAGCCCAGGCGAGAGTGCAGTGGTGCAACCTCAGCTCACTGCAGCCTCCGCATCCCAGGTAGCTGAGATTACAGGTGCCTGCCACCACACCTAATTTTTCATTTTTTTTTCTTTTTTTTTTTTAAGTAGAGTCTGGGTTTCGCCATATTGGCCAGGCTGGTCTCAAACTCCTGACCTCAAGTGATCCACCTGCCTCGAACTCCCAAAATGCTGAGATTACAGGTATGAGCCACCACACCCGGTCTATACTGTAAAATGTCTTAAACAAAGTATTTCATTAATTTATTGAACATACCTCTTTAAAACATGGCGAAGGGTTTCTGATTTGTTCTAGCATTGCCCACTTAACTGTTGCTTGTCGAATGTTTCCATCATATTCTCGAGAACTCTGTGTGCCACTGGGTGTGCCTCTAGACCGTTCGTATCCTGGTTCATTAAAATACGGCTCAGCTACTAATATAAGGGACTGGACAGACACCAACACCTAAAGAATAAAGGAAAAGAACAGCTATGACCATAGGGATATTTTTACTATGGGTGAAATGATATCCTGCTTTATCCGAAGACTCTTCTTTAATGTGTTTCCACAAATTTCTATCATAATAAAATTGATGTTTATAACAATAAAACAGTTTATTATAAAAGCAAAATAAAATTAGGTACAATTCATAAGTAATATTTATATATCTGGTTTTACTCATGAATTCTTGAATATTAATAAAGAACCTATTTCCAAAAAATGCTAAAAAAATTTTTGTTTGTAAACAACTCATATCATACCAACATTCTGCTCAAACTGTTCTTACTCTTAGAGGGCATAAAGCTAGCCAGGCACTTAATGGCACAATCTTGGCTCCCTGCAACCTCCGCCTCCCAGATTCAAGCAATTCTCCTGTCTCAGACTCCCGAGAGTAGCTGGTATTACAGGTGCCCGCCACCACACCCAACTAATTTTTATATTTTTAGTATAGATGGGGTTTCATCATGTTGGCCAGGCTGGTTTTGAACTTCTCACCTGAGGTGATCTGCCCATCTCGGCCTCCCAAAGTGCTGGGATTACAGGCATTGAGCCACCGCACCCAGCCTAGCCATGCACTCTTAATAATACTCACTTATCAAAAAACTATGCCTGAGATCATTTAAAATTTTTATACAAAGGAAAATTAACTGCCATAGTATTATAAACATCTTATTAGACATTCTTATTTGTTTTTGTTTTTGAAATGGAGTCTTGCTCTGACACACAGGCTGCAGTGCAGTGGTATGATCATGGCTCACTGCAATCTTCGTCTCCTGGGTTCAAGTGATTCTCCTTCCTCAGCCTCCCAAGTAGCTGAGACTACAGGCATGCAACCCCAAGCCTTGCTAATTTTTTTGTATTTTTAGTAGAGATGGAGTTTCGCCATATTGGCCAGGCGGGTCTCGAACTCCTGACCTCACGTGATCTGCCCACCTCAGCCTCCCAAAGTGCTGGAATTACAGGTGTGAGCCACCACACCCAACCAGAAACTCTGACAAGATGGTCTTATGGTTCTAAGACCACTTCCAACCCACCACTTATTTACCAGAAGGCTTTTTTCTCCAGATGTAACATATATTAAGAAAGGTGACTTATAGCGAATATAGTATTTCCAAGTTAATATACCTATAGAAGTCACTAATATAACATCTTTGAAGCCAGGAAAACATCAGATATTACCTACCCAATTCATAAATGAAAAAGAACAGCAATTACACTTTTGTTAGGCACAATGATTAAACAATCCCATGAATATGCATCTTGTAAGTCAGTTTTAAAAAACTTTAAAAATGAGTACTCGAAAGTAACATATTTGACCCAAAATAGAAAGGGTTAAATATGACCTGAAGAGACCGTTATGGGAAAAATTTTACTTCATATTATTTCTGAGACAAAGAGCTCATATTTTTTATTTCAATTACTATTATTTTCTTTTGAAGACAGTGTCTTGCCCTGTTGCCCAGGTTGGAGTACAGTGGTGCAATCTTACGTTCACTGCAACCTCTGCCTCCTGGGTTCAAGTGACTCTCCTGTCTCAGCCTCCTGAGTAGCTGGGATGCCCGTGACCCCATCTCACTAATTTTTGTATTTTTAGTAGAGATAGGGTTTCTCCATATTGGCCAGTCTGTTCTTGAACTTGAGGCCTCAAGTGATCTGCCAGCCTCCCAAACTGCTGAAATTACAGGCAGAAGCCACCTCGCCCGGCCAGAGATCTCACATTTTTAAAGCTTTCTCGAACTACATGTATCATTGAAGGAAAGTGGTTTTCCTTAGGATGTCTACTTTCCCTTAATTAAAAACTGACACTTTTTCAGTCCCTTTCCAAGGCATAATTATTAGTTACTGTCCTTTTCCCTTTTAAATAATTGTCCCCTTCTGTTAATGTAAGTAGGGTATAATTGCATTTTTGTACAAAAGCACAGAAAAAATTCAAACATTCATTACAAATTTATTAAAAAAAGGACTCATTTATTTATTTAACTTCATCTCCTTTGAGACAAAATATGGTTTTATAGATCTCAGGCAGTTATAATAATTTTAAAATGTCTTTAGATTCACAGCCTATTTTGTTTAAAACAGCAAAGCAAAGTCCACTAAAGGAAGCATGAAGTGTTTTGCAGACACTAGGGCCTATTTGATGGTGAAAGTTGAAAGGAGGAAAAGATCAGAAAAAAAATAACTACTGGCTGGGTGTGCAGGCTTACGCCTGTAATCCTAACACTTTGGTTAGCAGGCAGATCACTTGAGATCAGGGGCTGGAGACCATCTTGGTCAACATGGTGAAACCCTGTCTCTACTAAAACTACAAAAATCAGCCGGGCATGGTGATGCCTGTCTGTGGTCTCAGCTACTCAGGAGGCTGAGGTGGGAGGATCGCTTGAACAGGCAGAGGTTGTAGTGAGCCAAGATTGTGCCCAGCCTGGGCCATAGAGTGAGACTCTGTCTCAAAAAAACAAAACAAACAAACAAACAAACAAACAAAAAAGACAAAAAGAAAAACAAAAAGAAAAAGGTAACTATCAAATACTAGACTAAGTACCTGAGTGACAAAATAATCTGTACAGCAAACCCTTGTGACACGAGTTTACCTATATTAAAAAACCCGCAGTGGCACCCCTGAACCTAAAAGTTAAATCAAAAAGAATGTTTTGTGTACCAGAAAAAAAAAAGAAAAAAAATTTACATTTGAGAAATAAATGTGGGTATAATTTATTGTCTGCTAAGAGAGGAAAACATATTATAAAGTTTGTATTTGATAAGAATAAAAAAAGATTCATTAGCAGAGACCAATACTTCCTGGAATTAAATTTAAAGAATACTTTATGCCATGGGTTATCTTACCACTGGGTGGCCCAACAGGCATTACCTTTTTGGAAGAGTATAAATGCCACTTTATTTTTTAATAGTGAACTTAGCAGTCTAACAGTGATAATACATATTTTAGGGAATTTCTGGACCCCTGGATTGTCTGAACTGGACAGTCATTTTAATGCACACTACACCTTACTGGAGTCCTCACAACACTAGGCAGGAAATAAGCAGAGAAACAGCAAACCTTTGGGATGAAGGATTTCCTCTTTTAAAAAAATCTGATTTTCAGTATTATAAAATAAAACTAAACTTCAGGCATGAGAAACAGTGTATAATATCTGAAGTTATAGGGATCACAGTAGAGTTATCTATACCTTTAGAACCTGTATTTTCATCATCTGTAAAATGGGCCTAAGATCTACTTGTGTTGCAGGATGACTGAAAGAATTAAATAAACTTTAAAATACAGAACAAAATCAATTCTACGCTGAAAATTATTTCTACAAATGTAATAGAGGCATGCAAAAAAGTAGCCAGCATGAATTGTTTGATCAACAGAACTTCATTTAAAAAGCTATTTGGATCAAACCAAAAATAGTATTTATTTTACTTATAACAAGCTAAAGTGTTTTCTTAGAATCTCAGTTGAAAATCAATTGATAATTAACATAAAAACATACACACAGTATATCGTATTATATATACACATATATTTACACTGATATAATAACAAACAGTATATATTTTCAATCCATAATGTAGGCTCACTGATTTGAGTCAATTTGTTGATATTTTCAGAATCAAGAGTTAAAGACTTTTATTCATAGGCCAAATTTACTTTCCCTCTCCTTTTTTTCATTTTTTAAAAATTTTTTAGATAAGAGTCTCACTCTGTCGCCTAGGCTGGAGTATAGTGGCGTGATCTTAGCTCACTACAACCTCTTCCTCCTGCTTTCCAGTGATTCTTCTGCCTCAGCCTCCTAGTAGCTGGCATTACAGGCATGCACCACTTTGCCTGGCTAATTGTATTTTGTATTTTTAGCAGAGATGGGGGTCTCACTATGTTGACTAGGCTGGTCTCAAGCTCCTGACTTCAAATGATTCACCCACCTCAGCCTCCCAAGTGCTGAGCCACTGCACCTGACCCCCTCTCCTTTTTAACTTCATATTAAAATAGCACAACTGTACGAGGCTCTCATAATCTGTTCAGGAACTGAAATCAAGGAACACAGAACACGGTGGCCACTGTACCCAGCCTGGAATTATTTTTGAAGGAAGTTTTGGCTAAACTCAATTTTTATGCCCCAACTTGAGATTTTAGATTACGCATAAGATGAGACTCCACTATGCTAACCTCTCACCTATAAGCTATTTAATATGTATTTCCTAGTAATCTATCTTTTTGGGGATTTATTATATTTATTTTTGGTCACTAAAAATTTTAAAAAATACTACACAGTTCTTTATTTCCTAAGTGAAAATGTCAGAGAAATTCTGTTTACTTGCAAAAAGCTTGAGGTCTGAGGATTCCACTTCTCTTCTGGTCTTCCATGCCACGTGTTTAAGATGCTTAAACAAACCTGACGAATGAAAAAAGCGTAAACAGAATTGACAAAAGAGTGCTTAAAAACTGTCATAACGAGAAGTATAAACAAAACGCTATCATGTCAAAATATTTCAGTTTTGTATGTCCCCAGACAAAACCCTAAGGCTTGGTCCGTTAAAACAATTTGGCTTCTTCAGATGTGATTCAAATTTGTGTAGCATTATAATTTCTTCATAATGCAAAATTGACCAGCATCTATTATATGTCAATATAAATAACATTTTAATGAAAAATATTTTAAAAACAAAGTATTTTAAATTAACACACAATTGCACATATTTATGGGGTACAGTGTGATATTTCAATATATGTATATGATGTATATTGATCAAAATAGGGCAATTATTGTATCCATCACCTCAAACCTTTGAATGTTGGTAACATTCAACATCCTCCCTTCTAGCTACTTGAAAAAATACAATTTTATTTACTATAGTCACCCTACTGTGCTATACAACACCAAAACCTATTTCTCCTATCTAGCTGTAATTGTGTATCCACTAACCAACCTTTCCCTATTCCCTTCTCTTCCCCTTTCCCTCCCAGCTTTAGTACTACTATTCTACTTTCCATTTTGTCTGAGATCAATGTTTTTAGCTTCTACAAGAGTAAGAAAATGCAGTATTTATCTTTCAGTACTTGATTTATTTCACTTAACATAATGTCCTGCCAGGCTCATCTATGTTGCTATGAAAGGCAGGATCTCATTCTTTTCATGGCTGAATATACTCCACTGTGTATAAATAAACTATGTTTTCTTTATCAATTCACTTGTTGATGGCTACTTAAGTTGATTCTGTATCTTGGCTATTCTGTATAGCGCTGCAATAAACAGCAGTGCAAATATCTCTTCAAGATTCTGATTTCTTTCCCTTGGATATATATTAACTAATGGGACTGACAGATCATATGCTAGTTCTATTTTTACTAAAATAACTATTTTTAGTAAGGAAAAGTGGTACTATTTTACATTTTTATGCATTTCTTTCTAAATTCTGAAAATGCAAAATGGCTTCACAGAATAGAGCTTGATTTCATATCTATCTCTACAATCAACTAGTTGCAATATACTGCTTTGATTCAAATATATGGATCAAATCTGGCCTCACACAAACAGACCCCCTAAAAGAGTATTCAGAATTCCCAGGGTTCCTCAAAATATATTGAAAGATAACATTAGATACTTAGCAGGGAAAGAGAGAACTGGGAACACTTAATCTACACCTGTAACTAGTATTGCAATAAAAATAAAGCTGGGGCATATGACATATGTTCTTCTGGCATATGTTCTGAAAATACAAAATATACTCAACAGATTTTATCAACTTTTAACGGTACATTTATAATTTTATATAATGGCTAACAGATTTGGAAAATAAGTGTCCTTTTTTTTGTTGAGACGGAGTTTAGCTCTTGTTGCCCAGGCTGGAGTGCAATGATGCGATCTTGGCTCATTACAACCTCCACCTCCTGGGTTCAAGAGCTTCTCCTGCCTCAACCTCCCGAGTAGCTGGGCTTACAGGCATGTGCCACCACACGCGTCTGATTTTGTATTTTTAGTAGAGACAGGGTTTCTCCATGTTGGTCGGTCTGGTCTCAAACTCCCAACCTCAGGTGATCTGCCCGCCTCAGCCTCCCAAAGTACTGGGATCACAGGCGTGAGACAACCCGCCCGGCATGGGTGATTCTTATAAATGCAGAGAGGTCTGCCTCCTCACTACTCTTACAATGCTCTGAAAGCAAGAACATAAAATATGTTAATTCATTCAGCAGGTAGTTGATTAATAATTTAAAAAGAGTTGTATCTATAATGTCTTGTATATTATTCAAAGTACTGTCAAACATATAACATTTGACCTTTAGAGCAAGCTTGTCCAACCTGCAGCCCACATGCAGCCCAAAAAAAGTTTTTTAAAACATTGTGAGTTTTTTTGCTATTTTTTAAAATAGCTTATTAGTTATACTGTTTGTGTTGGTGTATTTTATGTGTGGCCCAATACAATTATTCTTCTTCCAATGTGCCCCAGGGAAGCCAAAACTTTGGACACCCCTGCTTTGGAGTATTCTTGGGATTAACAATGGCAAATATGTATCCTCATATCTATCTATAGGTATAAGACCTAAGATTAAATGATAACAGTGTGTTTAACTTTAAAAATAAGTCCACAATTGTATCACTGAACAAATAGGTAAGTATGAGGGTAAAAGACTATTAATTTAACTCCCAAGCCTTTACTCTATTAATCTGTGCAATGAAGCCTTGAGAAATTATTTTCTTAAATACAATTTAATATTTTACACTTAAACTCTATTCAACTTCCAGTGTCTCAAGTAAAGTCAAGACCATTGCTATTTCCTCTTCTCTACTCAGTTACAGAAAACCTGTTCTCTGTTCTTCCAAAGAAACGTCTGCCTCAGGTCAACTCTTTTGTAACAAACCCAAAAAACTAATTCTAATTTTATGATTTGAGCTAATGATAATTTGCAACCACATATCTGAGGCAGGCTGTACTTTTTGAAATTCTTCTCTTCTAGTAACTTTAAAACACTGAATACTTAGCACAGAATTTACCACTGAAATTCTATCAAGTATCCAAAATACCTCTGTAAAACAGACGACTCTATTAAATCTAATTTTAAAAGCTTTATGGTCATATGAGATTATTTTTACTACATCTTTTGGTCAGCTTTTTTGTAAATGAGAATGCATCTTCCTACTTTTAATACAAGGAAATGTAAAAAAACTTTACTATAAAGTACACTTTAAAATAAGTTCATAATGGTGCGTATCATAGAACTTTATGTTAAGCCCCTCAGTAACTTCTTACTGTAAGTGCTTTTTAACATTGCACTGTTTCTCTGCTCTTTTCAGTTCCTTCTCTTTTATTCCTTAAGCTAATCTGTGGATGTAGGGAAGAGAAGTACAAAGAAACCCATGTCCTCTTAGAAAGCAGATAACTAAAACGAATTTTTTCTTCAAATTACAAAGAACCTTTGTATATAATTGTTGGCATTTGAAACAAAAGATTACAATTAAATTACCTTGCCATCATTATAAAGGTTTGGATTGAATCTCACACTATGACCACCAGTTGTCTCTAGATTCACAAGAGGGGGTGAACTGGGATAATCTTGAGGAAAATATACATCAAACTCAAAGCAGCCATTTGCGTAAGGGGTGTCCGCTGGACCAGTTATTAGAACCTGGACATATATAAACATACAAAAGCCTATGTTAATATTCCTAAACACTGATACTCAGAAAAATACAATCCAACATGAAATAAGAACAATCTTCTTTTTTGGAGATGGAGTCTCACTCTGTCGCCCAGACTGAAGTGCAATGGCAAAATCTCAGCTCACTGCAACCTCCACCTCCTGAGTTCAAGCAATTCTCCTGCCTCGGCCTCCCGAGTAGCTGGGATCACAGGCACCTGCCAGCATATCGGTTAATTTTTATATTTTCCGCAGAGATGGGGTTTCGCCATGTTATCCAGGCTGGTCTCGAATTCCTAGTCTCAAGTGCCACCTGCCTCAGCCTCCCTAATTGCTGGGATTACAGGTTTGAGTCACTGTGCCCAGGCATAATAAGAATAACTTTTTTTTTTTTTTTTTTTGAGACAAGAGTCTCACTCTATGGCCCAGGCAGGAGTGCAATGGTGTGATCTCAGCTCATTGCAACCTCTGTCTCCCAGGTTCAAGCAATTCTCCTGCCTCAGCCTCCTGAGTAGTTAGAATTATAGGTGTGTGCCACCATGCCCAGCTAATTTTTGTATTTTTAGTAGAGACGGGGTTTCACCATGTTGGTCAGGCTGGTCTTGAACTCTGGACCTTGTGGTCTGCCAACCTCCATCTCCCAAAGTGCTGGGATTACAGGCATAAGCCACCATGCCTGGCATCCTGTAACATTTTTTAACTAATTGGCATTAAATCCTTTGATACTGCGACCAGCTTCACATAGCCTTTGCTCGAGGATGATGGCTCTTTGGATATTTTCTAAATTTTTATTTTCAACAGCGTGTGATCCACACACTCTTAACTAACATTAGAAAAGGGCTCCTTGCGGAGGCTGCAGTGAGCTGTGATCACGTCTGTGGGAAGCAGAAAAGTTCCTTTTTAACGTTTCCTTTCTTTTTAAAGAATAAGTGTGCTAATAATATTGTTAAGTCTGATTTTATGTAGCTGTTAGACATGCTGTGCTTACAGGCACATAGTACATTCTATGTCCTTGTACTTTAACCAAGATATCTATGCTGGATGTGCTCACAGGTATGTCCCAGCTCTCCACTGCTTTTACCTGTTTAGAAAAGTTTTAAGTTGTTAGCCAATCAAGTTTTAGTTTAGATGGTGAGGTCTGGCTCCAGCTAATGGAGATCAGCCACAGCAGTAAGGATGACCCCAAATGCATAAGGAATAAATCTGTGTGTATTCTCTTTATTTTTTGGTACTTTTGTGGAAAGACAGCTAGTGAGAGTACCCTTTCTTCAGCCCAGGAGGCAAAAATTGCGTTGCTGAAAGATCCTTTGTCTCAGTGCTGATTTTTCTTTGTGGCACTGAGCATCTATTTCCAATAACGTCACTATCAGCTTGGGCAACAAAGTGAAACCCTGTCGAAAAAAAAAAAGGAAGGAAAGAAGGAAAGAGGAAGGAAGGAAGGAAGGAAGGGAGGGAGGGAGGGAGGGAGGGAGGGAGGGAGGAAGGAAGGAAAGAAAGAAAAGGGCTCCTTTCACTGCAGTCTAAGATGGTCAACAAAATTTCTAGTATTTTGTATAATTTATTTTTATAGTATTTCTAGTTTTGTATAAATATTTGAGTAATTAGATAAGCCAGGGAGCTAAGGGAAACAGTGCTTTATTATTGTTGTTTTTTACCTTCATGATGTCAAGTCGTTCTTCATCACAGCGTACGAACACACTAGAGGACGAAGACAGAGGCAGTGAGGTTGAAAGTGTCACAGCTTCCTGGGCAAGGCGGCGGGCTCTGGCAGCACTGTTAGCATCATTAGCATTTTTCACCTGAGACATGTAGTGGTAATTTACTTTAAATCCCAATTTCCCATCTTCATCTTCAGAAACCATTTCAAATGTATCTAAAAGGAGAAGAAAAAATAAAATACTGAAA
The DNA here is from genome assembly GCA_963573385.1 of Cacajao melanocephalus. Classification (NCBI taxonomy): domain Eukaryota; kingdom Metazoa; phylum Chordata; class Mammalia; order Primates; family Pitheciidae; genus Cacajao; species Cacajao melanocephalus. The sequence continues at coordinate 31,982 of CAUYLG010077677.1, forward strand.
ACAAACAAACCCAGAACTGGAAAAAATTGTTATGATGATAAAAATCACAAATAATCACTAGTCCTTCTGCCACTCAAGTGGAGAGAACTTCTAACTGTGGAAGAGTAGCAAACTGTAAATGCTTATATAAAACCTGTGTATTAGCACTGCCAAATGGATGGAGTATGAATTAGAAGCAAAAAAAAAGCAATGATTTTTAACCCACAGTATGGACACACTGGTAGATTATATAAAGTAGCTAACTAACAATGCAAAGTAGTAGACAATCTATTATTAAAATGGTAGTATATAATATTTGTCAAAATAATACAGAATATAAAATTACAAAAAGTATTCTCAGTGTATTTCATTTGTAAAAAACAGAGTAAGTATATACTTGTCTTAATTTGGAATTAAGAATAGAAATTCCAGGCTAAAATTTACTTTTACATTATTTCAGGAATTTATGTTAACAGAATAAAAGATGACTAAGGTAACATTTAACTGATTCAGGAGAAAGAAAACTACTGCGTACTTTGACATAATTGATGAGCTAATTCTAAACCATTTATTTAGGCAGATTTAGAATGACATAATGTTATTCTTTAATTATAAGTTAGGTACACAATAGAAAGAAAAAAGTGGATTTCAATTATATCACCAATTCAGATTAACCAGATCCCCTCCAATGTATAAAGCAAAGCTATTTAAATAAATAATGAAACTAAATTAAAACCACCACTTAGGGCAAATACTGCCATTATAGGTAATAACTGTTGACCTTATATTCTATACAACTCTGAATATATGGCAAAAATATTAATCTATATTATAATTTGCATTAATTCAGTAAATTTTACCAACAGTATACTAAGTACAAGGTACTGGGCTAGGCTCTTTGGGTTTAATAATACAGATGAAACTATATCTGCCTTCAAGGAGTTTATAACCTAGAAAAGAGAAAAGACCTATAAATCGTGTCACAGGTTCATGAACCAGTCTTTATTTGGACCAGGCGCAGTGGCTCAGGTCTGTAATCACATCATTTAGGGAGGTTGAGGCTGGTGGATCACTCAAGGCCAGAATTCAAGACCAGTCTGGCCGATGTAGCAAAACCCTATCTCTACTAAAAATACAAACACACACACACACACACACAAATTAGCTGGGAGTGGTGGTGTAAGCCTGTAATGCCAGCTACTTGGGAGGCTGAGGCATGAGAACCTCTTAAACCCAGGAGGCAGAGGTTGCAGTGAGCTGAGATTGTGCAACTGTACTCTACCTGGGTAACACAGCAAGACTCTGTATCAAAAAAAAGTTAATTAAATAAAATAAAAAGAAGTGTTACAATCTTTGTTTAATAAATCTTTTTTTATTTTTTATTTTTTTAGCTTCCACTGGAACAAATCTTTTTCATTTCTTGTATAATTGAACACCAATTATAAGTAGAATTTATGTAAAAGCAAAATCTAATTGTAAGTATTAACAGAATCACTAACTACCAATTATGTATAAGTGGAATCTAACAAGCAATGTTGAAAGCTTATTTTTTATCGCATGGTACATATAACTATTGCTAATCAAATGCATGACAACTGGAGTTATTTCATCTGCCCAACACTGCTGTCTTTCACATGCTACGGGGATAAATTTTCTTTGACTTTTGTAAAAAAACAATCTACCAGATGCAAGAAATGGGGCCATTAGTATGCCCGGGGAAATTATCATATCATATAGAGAACAGGGTCTATTAACTCCAAAATTGTATTAAATGATTCAATCAAAGACAATGGCTAAAACATGCACATCCTGTTTTAATCAACAATTCCTCTTCTGTTTAACTTGTCCTATGGAATTAATCCTGGATATGCACAAATATTTACATGTAATGACAGCCATTGAGATGCTGCATATGTTATTCAAAAACTAGAAACAACCTAAAGTTCCACTTACTGGTTAAACAAATGACAGCCCATCGTATTACGGTGTATTAGGCAGTTAGTAAGTATCAAGTTGTAAAAGAGTCATGATACTAGAAAATGTTTGATACATATGGTTGAAAATGCAGTTGATTATAAAAGCATCAACTGAAAACTATTATGTTTTCAGACATATTTTGAAAGCCAATGGATAGCAAACTTCATTATGTTTAAAGTCATGTATTTGGAGATTTTATGATTTTATGTAGTATGAGAAAACACTTCTAGCTAGCTAACATTAATGAAGGGCTCTGGACATATGAATTTCTGACAGGTAATAACTTTAAACCACACATCTCACACATAAGGATCCATAAACACATTTGTATTCATGAAATGAAACTTTCCAGATTGAAAGAACTAGTTAAAGAATTTGTAGATATGAAATGTGGCTAAATGCCTTCAAATACAAGAACACTGCCATTAACAGACCTATTTTTGATGACCCAGGAAGTGGAATGAAATCTAAAGTCCAATGAAATATTTATATCCAGCAGAAACACACATACACATTTCTGGAAACTCTTCTCTGACATTCTCCCCCTCTCCTTGAGTGTGGGCTAGACTTAGGAAGTGATGGTATATACTTTCTAAGACAAGGTCATAACAGGCACTATGGCTTTTTCTGAATTCCTGACCCATGTAAAGAGTGAGATAATAAAGGTAAGTTTTTTTAAGCAACTGTTATAGGGGTAATTTATGTGGCAATGTATAATACAGAACGATTTGATAAAATACCAAATAAGCCATAAAACACCTTAGTAATTGTTAATTACATTCATATAAACTAAATAAAGTATTTAATATCTCTAGATACTGAACCAAAACTCTAACAAAAGTATAAATCACTTTCATATATATTATCTCTTGTGCTCTTTATGGCAAACCTGAAAGGTAAGTAGAGCAAAAGCTAAACAATTTATACTGAGGTTTCAAAGACAGTATGACAAAAATCTGTTTTCTGAATCCTACTTTAGCATTCTTATTTGTCAAGAGTTTTAGAATGAGAAAAGCTAGAACTGAGCCATGTGTAACTACATTTTCTAAAGGTGAATTACAAGAAAATCTAAAATGGCAAGAGTAACAGACTTAGTTCAAAGTCCCGGGTCTTGGCTTCCTCAGGCCAGAAATGGAGAGATGAATAAGAAAAACCATTTTCTGCCTGTTTTGCAGACACTTAAACTTTGACTTTATTTTTTCTAGGCTCCTACAGTCCTTCTATTGAAGTCACAGTTTATAACTAAAAATATAGACATAAATTCAAGAGCCAAAGATGATAAATATTTTTATATGTATATGTAAAGAAAATTCATGTTATAAGCAATTTTAAAAATATTTATTAAAACACATTTCAATAGCACTTTTAAACAATGAAAAGTGAGATCTTGAGCAAATAAAAAATTTCATCTTACCAAACTGTAATTTCTTCATAACAGCCACATATTTTTCTTCAAGTGACTTTAATACTGACAAAGGTTTGGGTTTCATAGCTGCCTTCTTGGAGTATTCACCTAGTTTTTTTTCTGTTATTTAATATTTCAAGATAAACAACATTAAGTATACATTTAAAAAAAAACAAAAACAATTCAATTCTAGACTTCAACTTTCAAATTCCAAAACACTGCCAAATTCTTCACAATCATCTTATTACAACCACTTTGAGAATAAAAACTTCTATTTCATAAACATAACAATAAAGCAAAAAAAAAAATCATCTTTACAAAAAGCAGAAGTGAAACAATAGATAATTCAGATCACTTTCTTCTGCTAACATAGGAAAATATCTATTCATTCATTCATTCATTCATTCATTTATTTATTTATTTATTTATTTATTTGGAGACAGTCTTACTCCGTCTCTCAGGCTTAGAGTGCAGTGGTGCAATCACAGCTCACTGTAGCCTCCACTTCCCAGGCTCAGGTGATTCTCCCACCACAGCCTCCCAGGTAGCCGAGACTACAGGCACAGGCCATTACGCCCAGCTAATTTTTCGTATATTTCGTAGAGATGGGGTTTCACCACATTGCCCAGGCTGATCTTGAACTCCTAGGTTCAAGTGATCTACCCATTTAGTCCTCCCAAAGTGCTGGGATTAAAGGTGTGAGTCACTGTGCTGGCCAAAAATATGAATTTAAACTAAATTATCACCCATAGTCTTAATGTACTATTTTCTATCTGATACAAAGGCCTTTTTCAGTTTCATAAATTTCAGTGGGAAGAAATGTTTATGATGTATGTTCTCAGCCTACTAAATTTAGCAATCACATATAGTAAAAATATTTTAAAATTAGACTATACATGATTGAAATCAGATAAAGAACAAAATCTGACAGAGAACAAAATTAGGTAAATGAACTTGCTTTAAAATCATTAACATAGTTTTCAGTAAGTAACACATCTTTAAATCAAATGAAAAGTGGCATAAGAAAAGTTTTGTACCTTGATTTGCTTGCCGCAAATTGGTGGTGGCTGCATAAACTATCTCAGCAGTCTTTTGGATGTCTGGTACCAAAAGAGTAAGTCCTTCTGGTTCTTGATCAGATCCATCTGGTTTTACTCCTGTTTTAACATTTTCCCTTTTAGATCTGAATTTTTTAATATGGAAAGAAATGCAAGGAAAATTAAGATTTTAGGACTAAAACACCTCTATAAGTCAGTAATAGTGGCAAACTATACAAATGAGAGTGTGAATTTCATTTGTCATACACATGATCTATATTAACTTGCTTTTGAAGTCATAGACTAATAAAGTTATGGGTAGGTTTTCTCTTCTAATATAAAATCAGACAAGAGATAGGCATTATACAAATGTCAGACTGTAAAAGATCCAGATACCTGATGTCCTTAGAGACCCACTTTTGAAAACACACCTAATTATAAATACTGAGAGAGAGAGATATATATTACTTCTATACCTAAAAGATTTGAGAATCAAAGGACCACAAGCAGCTTTAAAATTTTAATACTATTTGTATTTCACTCAGAATTAAATTTCCAAGAAAAAAAATAGTATTTTAGAGTAAAATGTAGGTTCATTACTGGGTGTTTTAATACAATGTGTTTCTATACATTGGATGTTTTAATTAAACACTAAGTTTTAGGGCATATTCATTTTAAAGATATTATTCTGTTACTTCCCATCAGGATCTAAAATGTACCCAATTTCATTTCACATTGTTATCACAATAGGACATATTACAGCAAGGTTTCAGTGTATAGGACATTAAATTTTTATTTAAATTTTCTAGATAAATGTACTAGTTTAATACAAGAGTCACTGAAAACACAACTAAACAAGATTTCCTTTTCTCTCCTCCAACTCTCAGCACATTATTCAAATAAACATCTTTATACTACTGCTTAAAATTTTTTAAATCTACATCTTTATAATTTCTTAAATAGATCATTTGAAACAAACTGAAATCACATATAAATAAAAGTGTTTAAAATATTTATGCTAAGGTATGATCTAAACTATACATCACTTTTTTTTTAGTTGTATACCTACCAAAAAAGGGAGTTGGTCATTATATTAAAATACTGTCTACAAAGTGGTCATGGAGCCTTAGAGAACTATAAAAAGAATAACAGACAGTAGAAGAATCCTTAACAAATAAGACTATGTCATCTACATACAAATGAAACTTTCCTTATCACAAAAACAAAAATCTGCTCAGAAGCAATTCAATGCTTAACTGGAGGTAGATAAGCAGTAAACTAACAAGCCATTCAAGAGGGTAGGAAGAATAATGAAAATGCTATCATGCATGTGTTTTGAATTTAGTTCCTACAGTTTGTAAACAAAAACTAGTTTCTACAGATACGTTTAAATGGAAAATAAAAACTTATGTGACCTGACTTAACTGAAGAGGTATAATATGTCGCTAACTGACCCGCCTTTTCTCCTATGCTCTCTTCTTATCTTCCCTGAGCAGTAAAGCAGTCACAGAGAACACGTGGCCTCTTTCCTTTACCACTCAGGAAATGACTTGGCAGATGTTATACTATATACCATTTAGTTGTCAACTGTCTTCTGTGTATGTGTATCTGAATACATGTTTTTGCATATATAAGGAGAGTATAGTGTATGTCTGAAGTCTGAAATATCCGAGAATTTTACTGCTAGAGTCAACTATTACACTGTTTTTTATAGCTATGAAATTAAAGTGAGACTGTAGTTTAATAGTGAGACATTTCTTAATAAAGATATGATTCTGGGAGAGTAACCCAAACAGATTACCAATTTCTGCATTTGTCAATAGCTATTAACAATCAGTGTCAAACACTGAGAATGAAGAGAAGTGCATAAGCTGCTTAACAGTATTCACTTTGAATTTACAAGGACTCTTCCTCCCCAGTTGTAAATGATTCTCTTTCTATTACCAGGTCTTGAAAACATTATTAAGTAACAGGGCCACTGATTTATAATAAGAAAACAACACTAAGTTGTTTCAGAAAACAGTTCTGATTATAGCCATAAAATATAGTTTCCTGAGCCTATAATCAATGAGTTAATCCACTGTACTCTCAATAAAGATTTCAGTTAAAGAAACATATCTTGCAGAGAAGGAAGATATGAAAGTGAAGCTCGTTTTTCCAGAAAGGTTCTTTTCTCCTTGAAGAAACAAGAATCTCTAGCATAGAGTGTGAACTGCATTCATCCAATTTAGGTCTTTATTGTATTTACCACCCCAGTGTGTAGGTTACCCCAGCGTGTAGGAAAACTACTGACTCTAAATCTCAAGCTCTATTCATGAATGCCAATTTCCTAATTCCACTTTTAAAAGGAAGATTAGTAGGAGATTATTAAAATAGTGCACATGGTTAGGATGATAAATTTTATTTTTTTTATTGTAGTTAAGGAAAAGTAAAAGAAAAATAACTGTGCAAGAATCCTCAGAAGTTTTAAAAACTTCTTTACTCCAAACGTGTGAAAGAAATGATACATATTTCATATTGAAGACAATTGTTGAATCATAAAGCAGATATATATTAGGCCTTTGCACCACGATCTAATGAGAAATTTTTACTTGAATAGTATCTTTGACAAAAACATATAGGAAAAAAGGGATAATCTCTAAAAGGTGAGAATATTTTGAATATATGAAGAACACACACTACCTGCCTATCAGTGATTCTAACTCGTCATTGTCTGACATTAACTATAGCCAGCAGTCTCTTTTCTATAAAAGTTGCAGGTTACTGTCAACCCATATGTAGGCCCAGCTCATGAAAAAAGGCCATACCTTAGCTCACATCCTGAAGTCTGTGTGAAAAGCTATTTGAGTTCAAGGCACCTAGCTGGAAGTAGGTCTTTGAGACTGACAATGGATCCAACATGGTAAAAGCAATCAGCGACGGCCGCTACCATGGTATCCGCTGCTTTGTGCATACGTTGAATCTGGTTGTGATCACTGCCCTGAAGAAATACGAGGAAGCAACTGAAGTTTCCACTATTGCATAGAATTATCTGCAAACATTTTCCACTATGCTGTGAATTCCAACTAAATAGCTAATTAGTTAAGCAAATTTTGGCTCTGTGACACAATCTGAAGTAGGATGTGAGCAAAATGGGCAACTCTTTCTCCTGAAAACAAAACAAAAAAACAAACCCATACCTCAACATTCGGTTATATTGAACTGTCTCTGCCAGTAACTACCACCCAAATAAGGTTGAATATTAGAAAGACTCAATACATTATGTCAGAATTATGTTCTTTCATAATCCATAAACTGAAAACAGCTTAATACAGCTATTTCCTTGATAAAATAAGACCCCTTTAACCTCTGCACTCCTAAATCTAGGCTAAAAGTACTGCAATTTTGAAATAAACCTTTTAAAAAGGAGAGCCATTTGAAGACGTTATCTGGAGAGTACACGCTGAAATGTGCAGAATCAGGACTATCAAGAATTAGCACTGCAGAAGAAGATTCTAAAACTGTAAAAGAACTGAAACTTCTACATTTACCAAAAAACTGATCACATTGTGCTCCTCAGTTCCAAAGTTTTTTCACAGTAATTATAGTTTAGATTAGAGGTAAACTGAAAGATTAAATAAAAATATACTGTGGAAAACTGCTTCTAATATCTCCAGGATGCATAAAAATAATTCTTGAAATGCACCAGTAAACGGGCAAAGATCTCCATACAATAAATGTTTTTTGTGATTAATTTAAAGCTTAGTTTTTAACCCTATGATTCTCTTTTGTTTTTATTTAATCTCTAAGTGTAAGCACCAGTTTAATTTTTAATGATTTAAATGAATGTTGAAAGAAAAATCTTCCTTGTCTTGGTAAGCATAAGTGAGCATGAAAGAAGGGAATACTTAAAACAGTTACAAGAAGCTTTTAAAAATAAAACCTTGATTTCTATATTAGACACAAATATACTAATTTTCAGGCCAAATTACACATCACCAGACACACAGGAGTTACTGCATGTTAATATGCCTCAGCAGTTTACCAAGGGACAACCCAACTGAGTCAGTCAAAGAGCTATTAAAATAAATGTTTGCCTATCTGTCTGTAAAAGATTGATGAACAACTGAACTTGTTTACGACCACAAAAAAACAGAAACTTTTAAAGAAATACATGGGGTAACAAATGCTATCTGACTAAGAAATCAGGGCTTTTTCATTTCGTAGGTTTGAGAAGCAGAGGTGAAAGAGGAGAACCTAGGAAGTGTTTTTTCAACAGAAATCAAAGTAGGAAGGCTGGAACAGAAATTCTTTCTTAACTAAAGCCCTAGAAGATCCATCTTATAGGGGTTAAAATAAGAGAGTCTGGTAGAAAATATGCCTTTTAAGATGTAAGTCAAGTACTATGTCATTGCTTAGGTATACAAAAAGGAAATGGGGTACTTCTGCAAGTGACTTCAGTTGTTTAAAAGTATGATGAACAACTTTCCATTAGGAAGAAACTTGGAGATAGCTAAGAAAAAGAACAATAAAAGATGCTTGCTTCAATACTGTTCAAAGAGAAGTTAAATGTCCAGAACACCTCACACTGAACACAGAGTCATTTGTGTCATGTCCTGATAGTAAATAAGACTTTTTGATTCACAATAAGTTTCTCAAATTTTTGATGTAACCATCAAATACCAACTGTACTAAATGTGAATATTTGCTTATTGGAGCACAGCAGAAAACATCTGCACAGAAGATCAGGTATTAAAAAACTGCCTTTGTTCCTGCTTGAAGGAAGCTATGAAGTATTACATTTATTCAGAAGTAAAACTACTATGGCTATATTTTAATTTTAAAATATAAAAATACCGCTTCATGAACCATTTAATCATCTCTTCTTGACAAAGGAGCTAAAGATATTAGAAATACAGGGCACATTAAAGCAGTAATAAAATGCAGGAAATGGAAAACAATACTGTGTCTGTGTGCGGGAGAAATGGGCTTCTTTTGACAACATAATTTTATCACTAACACATTGCCTATGTTGGCCAGGCTGGTCTTGAACTGCTGACCTCAGGTGATCCATCCACTTTGGCCTCCCAAAGTGCTGGGATTACAGGTGTGAGCCACCGTGCTTGGCCTTATTGAGAGAGCAAGAAAAACATCAGATAAATAAAGCTGATGTACTCTTCATGTAAGTGATTATAAAGTTGCTACCTGCTCATACTAGATAGACAACCAAACACAATGAAACTCAGTTTACTTTGGTAGTACAGTAATTAGGCATAACTAGAATACTATGGATACTTAGTGAAATATGCTGCCTTTTAATATCCTATCACAGGATGTTACATACTCTTGAGGGGAGTGAAAACACAAGTAAAAGGAAAACAGCAGAAAAATTCTGTAAAATCCACATTATTCTTTTTTTTCTTTTTTTTTGAGACAGAGCCATGCTCTCTGGCCCAGGCTAGAGTGCAGTGGCACACTTTCAGCTCACCGCAACCCCCGCTGGGATTACAAACATGAACCACTACACCTAGCCTGAATGCAGATATTTTTTTTCAATTAAAAATATTTTACTGGCTGGGCAAGGTGGCTCATGCCTGTAATCCCAGAATTTTGGGAGGCTGAGGCGGGTAGATCACGAGGTCAGGTGTTCAAGACCAGCCTGACCAGCATGAAGAAATCCCATCTCTACATACAAAAATTAGCCAGGCATGGTGGTGCGCGCCTGTAATCCCAGCTACTCAGGAGGCTGAGGAAGGAGAATTGCTTGAACTTAGGAGGCAGAGGTTGCAGTGAGCCAAGATCATGCCACTGCACTCCTGTCTAGGAGACAGAGTGAGACTCCATCTTGAAAAACAAACAAAATAATTACTTTATTGCCATCATTTAAAAATAATTTTTAAATATCCAAAATATCAGAGCCAGCTCAGAAGCAAGTCCACATTCTGATTTTTTTTTTTTTTTTTTAAAGACAGGGTTTCACCATGTTGGTCTGGCTGGTCTTGAACTCCCGACTTCAGGTGATCCGCCCGCGTCGGCCTCCCAGAGTGCTGGGATTACAGGCGTGAGCCACTGCGCCCAGCCCACATTCTGATTTTTAACTAATCATTTATGCACAAACCTAATTATTATTTGGGAGTTAAGTTTAATTTAGCAGATAAATGTATCTGATTGAGACATTAGGAGATAAGAGTTTTTATCATAGCTATGTCACTAATCATCACAGAACCTAGAACAAATAACAGTCTGTATGAACTTTATCATTTATAAAAAGGTGGAACTTGAACTACGTGAACTCTAAAATCCATAGATAATATGGACAAGTTACTAATTGTAATGTGACCAGAAAGACTTGATATGAAATAAATTTTACTTAGCAACAGACTTCAAATTCAGCAATTGAGACTGGATGCAATTTTGGCCAGGTGTGGTGGCTCACACCTGTAATCCAGGTACTTTGGGAGGCTGAGGCAGGTGGATCACTTGAGCTCAGGAGTTCGAGAAGAGCCTGGGCAGCAAGGTGAAATGCCATCTCTACAATAAATACAAAAATTAGCCGGGTGTGGTGGCGCATGCCTGTAGTCCCAGCTCTTTGAGAGGGCCAAAGGGGGATGATCGCTTGAGCCTGGAAGGCGTATGTTGCAGTAAGCCTAGATAGTGCCACTTAGTCTGGGTGACAGAGTGCAACCCTGTCTCAAAAAAAAAACCAATAAAAGGCTGCTTGAGATTTTGTCTGAGATAATATAGTGGAAACTGTTCTGAAATATAAAGCTTATATAATGCTATTTGATAAAGAATAACATGAGCCTTTTATACTAATATGTTATGTTTCTGAGGTTGAAATACTAAGTCAATTTATGATTTTTTTTTAAGTTTTTTTTTTTGTTAATCACTTAAGTAACAGAGTAAGTTTTATTTTGGCATTTAATCAGTGTTTTCCAACAACCAGCTAAGGCTCAAGTTTAGCCATTATACAAGCGTGAATCTTAACGATCAATGATCTATTTGGGTAGTAGGTAGCAATGGTATATAATAATAGAAGTAGCTAGACTATGGCTCAATCAACCTATCTTTCTTCATCAGTACTGTTTTCCATGATGAATGTCAACAGTATCAGGAGGCTTAAAAGCTAAATCTCAGCTTTACTACCATTTGCTAAGTTTCTAACATTATATTCTAAACAACAGATTCATTCTCTGTCAAATAAAGATAGTACATGCTTTCTTGTCTATTACATAGAGCCGAAAAATCAATATATACCAAAGCAATTAAGAAACTATAACTCCTACATAAAAGTGAGGGCTGTACTATTACCTCCTTATATTTTTATATAACTATATGCAACTATGTATTTATTACAATGTATGCTCGATTTAAGGCAGATAGGCTTATTTTCAAGAACTAATAAATCAATAAAAGCACAGAGGCTGGAAAAGAAATACTGTACTAATCAAAATTTAATTGGTATAACAAAAGAAATGCATGAAATAATTTTGTTTTCTATTCACCTAAGTTGTCAATCAGAACATTTTGAAAATTGATTTTCACCAAATTTTGAGCCCTCACAACTGTTATGGAATTAGGCTTTGAGTCTGTGCATCAATAAACATTTTATTATAGGTTGTCTTTGGCACCGATGATATCCCTTGTCTGCTCCTTTAAGTCTCCTTTCCTGTCTTTGTCATTAGGAAACTATTTCCTCCCAATATTTATAGGCCTAAACCTCAAAAATAGTACACACAAAAATGACTAAATTATAAAGCTAAAGAAGTAAGCCAGAAACTAAAGCTTTAGGGATAAAATTAATGAGAATCTGGTACATTTTTTCTGCCAAAAAGAAGGGGTCTCAATCACAAAGTGATTGAATATTGTCAGTCTAAGGGCATTTAAAAAATTAAACGTTTATGGTAATAGGAATTTTCTAACATTAGCCCAGACAATGAATCTCACTTAGAATGCAAGTGCTTGATGGGTGGACACCAAATTTTTTTGTTCTGCCTAATATGGTAGTAGGGAAGTAGAGGAAATAAGGTTCTTAAACAATTTCTCTGAAATCAAGTAAATAAAGAACTACCTAACATTATCCAGGCAATTAAATTTAATAGAACCAACAGTTAGGCTTTAATCAACCATTTTCATTCAAACTATTATTTAAAATAATTTTAATTGAATAAGAAAAACATATAATATGTAATATGCTCCACTCTTAGGTTTTAAAAAAAAATTGCTCTTATTGTCCAGACTGGAGTGCAGTGGAGCAATCTTGGCTCACCACAACCTCCTGGGTTCAAGCGATTCTCCTGCCTCAACCTCCCGAGTAGCTGGGATTACAGGCATGTGCCACCACACCCGGCTAATTTTATATTTTCAGTAGAGACAGGGTTTCTCCATGTTGGTCAGGCTGGTCTCGAACTCCTGACCTCAGGTGATCTGCCTGCCTCGGCTTCCCAAAGTGCTGGGCATACATTTGTGAGCCACTGTGCCCAGCCAAAAAAAAAAAAAAAATTTTTTTTTTTTTTTTGAGTCAGAGTCTCACTCTGTAACCCATGCTGGAGTGCAGTGGTGCAATCTTGGCTCACAACAATCTCTGCCTTCTGGGTTCAAGCGATTCTCCTGCCACAGCCTCCCAAGTAGCTGGGATTATAGGCACCCACCATCACACCTGGCTAATTTTTGTATTTTTAGTAGAGATAGGGTTTCACCATGTTGGCCAGGCTAGTCTCATACTACTGACCTCAGCCACTGCACCCGGCCTATTCTTTAGGTTTTAAGTGATAGACGATGAAAAGAAACAAGAAAAAAAAAAGTGATAGATGATGGTAGAAAAATGGTCTAAGTAAAAAATTACAGGTTGGGCACGGTGGCTCATGCCTGTAATCCTAGCACATTGGGAGGCCAAGGCAGGCAGATCACTCGAGGTCAGGAGTTCATGAACAGCCTGGCCAACATGGCGAAACTCCGTCTCTCCTAAAAACACAATAAAATTAGCTGGGCGTGGTAACACGTGCTTGTAGTCCCAGCTACTTGGGAGGCTGAGGCAGGAGCACTGCCTGAATCCAGGAGGCAGAGGTTGCAGTGAGCCGAGATCGTGCCACTGCACACCAGCCTGGGCAACAGAGCAAGACTCCATCTTTGGGGGAGGGGGAGAGAATTACTTTTTAGCATTACAGGCATGGGTAAGGTACACATTCAAAATGCTATTTAAAAAATGTATGAAATGTCACATATTTTTTCCTTAAAAAAAGGGAAAAATCCTGAGAATATTGATCTCTAACCTTGTCTTTTAGTCAAAAAATGTAAAGTGTTGAATGTAAAATTCTCTATTTGGAAATAACATACTTCCCTAAATCTTTTATTTCTGCAGAAGGAATGTTTTCCCAGAAATTGCCTTAATTCAAATTCTGGTTATTAGTAAACCAGTCAACATCAATATTAAACAGTTTGTCTATGTTAACTTTCATACTTAACAACATGCAGTTATTACAAACTGTGAATCTTGAAAGGGAGTATTAGGAAAGGTTTAGTAAATTGTAGAAAAACAGAACCCTGAACCAAAAAAATATTAAAACATTGTTTTTATGAAGCTCTTAAAGCAATCTGTACAGTAAATACCCAACAACTGCCTAAGAAATTGTCAACTTTTTTTTTTTTTTTTGAGATGGAGTCTTGCTCTGTAGCCCAGGCTGGAGTGCAGTGGCAGGATCTTGGCTCACTGCAACCTCTGCCTCCCAGGTCCTGGTTCAAGCAGGAACTTTTTTTTGTCAACTTTTAAAAGACACACTAAATCACAATAAAACACCCCTAGCTGGCACCTTGCAGTGTCAACAGGTTACTTTAACAGATAAGTCAGAAAAGATGAAATTAACTAAAAGTACATTCATTCCTTGAGCAGTATGCTGCTTTACACTAAATTATCAATCCCATTAGAGTACTGTAATTATCACTAACCAAACTGTAAGAGAGTAATCACTTAGTATTAAGGTATAATTGAGGACAATTTAAAACATGGCTTAAAGTCTACTCTTCCAAAAATAAAAATTCAGAAGCCACCTTCCAGATATATGTATTTACATACACTGATAGATATAAACATTATATATAATTATGTACCTGATATATTACTATATATAATAGTGAAAACTATAATAAGATAACTACAGGACAAAAAAGAAAATCCCATGGTGTTAATCCCGAGTTTCCTCTTTAAGCAGTCATTGTTTTTTTTTTGGAGACAGTTTTGCTCTGTCTCCCAGACTAGAGTGCACGGGTGGGATCTTGGCCCACTGCAACCTCCAGATCCCAGGTTCAAGCGATTCTCCTGCCTCAGCCTCCTGGGATTACAGGTGCCTGCCACAGCACATGGCTAATTTGTTTGTATTTTTACTAGAGACGGGGTTTTGCTATGTTGACCAGGCTGGTCTTGAACTCTTGACCTCAGGTGATCCACCTGCCTTGGCCTCTCAAAGTACTGGGATTATAGGCATGAGCCAACGTGCCAGGATAAGCAGTCGTTCTTACCAAAGCCTTTGGATGAACAGAAAATTCAGTGATATGCCTGCAATATTGATTCTACCCACTCTACTCCCCAGGAGACCACCTAAAAGGAAGACCGTGTACAAGGCAACCCAACTAATATATCAGGGTTTTACCATATTGCCCAGGCTGGTCTTGAACTCCTGGTTCAAGCGATCATCCTCCCACCTTGGCCTCCTAAAGTGCTGAGACTATGCACATGAGCCACCATATCCAGCCCAGCTTCCTTTTCAAAATTCAATGCTATGTCCAAGAACTGGCTGTTTTAACATCTAAATCTACATCAGGCTGGGTATGGTGGCTCATGCCTGGAATAATCCCAACAATTCGGGAGGCAGAGGTGGGCGGACCACTTGAGTTCAGAGAAGTTCAAGACCAGCTTGGCCAACATAGTGAAACACCCTCTCAACCAAAAATACAAAAATTAGCCAAGTGTGGTAGCAAGCACACCTTTAATCTCAGCTACTGGGGAGGCTGAGGAAGGACAACTGCTTGAATCTGGTAGGTGGAGGTTGCAATGTCGCAACTTTGCGCCACTGCACTCCAGCCTGGGTGATGGAGCGAGACTCAATCTCAGAAAAACAATAAAATAAAATGTAGATCATTTTTATTTTCTACTGTTGTACAATTTTACATGTATGAATATTCTGTGGTATGGTTAAACAATCCTCCTTTTGACAGACATGCATTTTATTTTTCTAGTGTTTTATTTTACAAACAAAATGAGAATGATTATTCCTGATTGTGTCTCTTAGCACACATGGTCTAATGTATTTCAAGGATTAATAAGTAAACAATTTTATTCAAGGTAAATGGTTCATTCATGTTTACACTACCTTCTATTTACGGCAAATGATAATGGTACATCTGCTATGGTGGTAAAATTTCCTCTTTAAAAGCCTGAGAAAAGTTTGTTTTAAGTTGATCTAAAGAAAAATTCTAAGTATAAAAAAAAGATAAAGGAAAATTTAAGTAAACAGTAGCATAACTAATATAACATCTAAATGTTCTTCCTTACAAATGCCAAGGTTCTGCAGCCTGACAAAGAATTTCCACCAAGAAAATTTCCTTCAGTTTTCAGTAGTGAAAACTGTTTGACTTATTTAATCAAATTAATAAAATCTCATTATCATATGAGTTGTCTGTTAGATTTAGGTACATCCCAAAATAATACAGACAATAGGACTTAAAACTTACTGTCGTATAAGTGTTCCATGTCTACAACTTTAGCTGGGTGTCAGCTTTAAGCAAACAGGAGAGGAACAAGAACACACGAACATTTATGTAGTCTAACCCTGTCATTCCAGGACCTTAATACAAAATATTTAAGATTCTTTTTGACTTAACGACTTAGCATCTATCAATCGACGGATCATAGCTTTCTACATGAGTCAGTCAAAACACCAGGTAGTAGGATTAGTTTTGGAAAAATTCTGCCTAGCATTGTAGATGTCGTATATGAGAACAAAGGAAGTCATATTTCCAGATGCATTTATGCTACAGCACTTGTACTCTATTGAAGGAGATCCCTAAAGAGAGAGCTGCAGTTGCCAATATGAACGCACAGAATAATGCAATTCGTAAGTGACTTAAAGTATGAGTTACATGATTCCTTTTTAAGTCAAATATCTGGAGCATGGAATATATTTCTACCTAGGAATTAACTTTCTGTTAAGTCCATAATATGAGAGCAAGAGTGCTGGTGAGTACCAAAATCTCAGTCCCCCAAAACAGTAGGACAGGGAGAAGACATATACAGCTCTATCTCCTGAGATGAAACAGATGAAAATCTCTTCCATGATAGTTCAGTCTTGTTTCAACTTCCACTCCAACCATTCAACTATACCTGGAAGACCATCTTCCTATAATGCAAACCTGAAAGACCATCTTTCTATAATGCAAACCTGATGAGAGCTGCTGAAAACCGTTCAGTGGCTCAACATCACTTTTAAAGGTTAGTAACTCTGTGATACGTTCCTCTTTATCTTCTAGCCCATGACTTCCTCTCCATCCTCATCTCCCACCACCACCTTCCAGCTACGCTATACCCAGATACACCAAACTTCTTGAGGTCCCCTGAATATGCAATGCTTTCTTTTCTTTCACTGCTAATATTGTTTCCATACCCTTGGGACACCAATCTCTTGCCCCTCTTCATTTGGTTAACTCCTATGTATCCTTTAGGCCTCCAAATCTGGATTAGTTTTCCTGTAGTGTCTTGACCTCTTCTAATATGTCAGATACTATGTTGTTAAAACTGCCTGGTTATTATTTCCCCCATTTATATGTCAGCCCCTTAGAAGAACAATTTTTTTTTTTTTTTTTTGAGACAGAGTCTTGCTTTGTCGCCCAGGATGGAATGCAATGCACGATCTCAGCTCACTGCAACCTCCACTGCCCGGCTTCAAGCGATTCTCCTGCCTCAGCCTCCCGAGTAGCTAGGACTATAGGTGCAGCCATCATGCCCGGCTAATTTTTGTATTTTTGTAGAAACGGGGTTTCACCATGTTGGCCAGGCTGGTCTCGAACTACTGACCTCAGGTGATCCACCCTCCTTGGCCTCCCAAAGTGCTAGAATTACAGGCATGAGCCAGAAAACCAATTTTCTAGTTATGTGCCCATGAACATTAAAAAAAAAAATCTGTTAAGTGAATGCATCACTTAATGATTTTGTGACGAGGCCAGACCTCACCTATCAATATTAATCATGGATTTCTTATAATCATGAATAAGTTACAAATTAGATAAACATTAAGGCAAATGATCAGTCTTTCCAGCTTTCTTTTTTCTTTGTTTTTGTTTTTACATATTCAGATTGGGTCTCACTCTGTTGCCCAGGCTGAGTACAGTGGTAAAATCACAGCTCACTGTAACCTCAAAATCCTAGTCTCAAGCAATCCTCCCACCTCAGCCTCCTGAGCAGCTCATAACGCTGACTAATTTATTTTTATGTTTTGTAGAAATAGGGTCTCTATGTTGTCCAGGCTGGTCTTGAAATCCTGGCCTCAAGTGATCCTTTCACCTAAGTCTCCCAAAGTGCTAGAACTGGGATCCAGCTTCTTAATGATGTCTTTCTATCTCCTCTTGTAAAAGTTTTGGGCTTGGGGGCACACAAACCTATAAATCTCTTTCACTCTTTGAATTATCAGATCAAAATTAATTGGGTTTAGGCAGTGCCCTCAGGATAGACTTTAAGATAGATAGGATATTCTCAGCAGTAACAGTAAACATCTTTGTTACACTTGATGTTTTTCTTTAATCTCATCCCCCAAAAAAGGTAAAAATTCTATTATGAATACAACATAAACATCATTTCAATGAAAATCATTATATGCAACCACAATCATTACCCAGAGATCTGCAGAATACACAGTGAATCTATTTTCTTTATCTAAAATGATCAGAGTTAAATACAATTTTATTTGAAGAAATTTTCATGTCTGTGTACACTTATTTAAAAAAAAGACAAAAGAGAAATGCAAATCAACAAGGCAATGTATTAGGTATATAAAAATAGTACACTATTACTTCTCTTAGTTAAAAAAAGAACTATATCTAATACATATACTTTATTCAACCTTGGATTTCACAGTAATAGAGACAAAAATACTGTAAAATGTTTCTCAGTGGGTGATATGTAACATTTAAAAAAAAATTTTTTTTGAGACAGAGCTTCCCTCTGTTGCCCAGCCTGGAGTGTAATGGTGTGATCTTGGCTCACTGCAACCTCCGCCTCCCAGGCTCAAGTGACTCTCATGCCTCAGCCTCCCAAGTAACTGGGATTACAGGCATGTACCACCACACTCGGCTAAATTTTTGTATTTTCACTAGAGATGGGTTTCACCATGTTGGCCACACTGGTCTAGAATTCCTGGCCTCAAGTGATCAGCCAACGTCAGCCTCCCAAAGTGCTGGGATTACAGGTGTCAGCCACTGCACCCGGCCGTGATACACAGTATTTTTAAAGTTATAGCTCCAAAACCTTAAAAAGCACTACAGTAGATTCTGAAAGTAATACATTAACGGAACATATTTTCCTGAATCATTCTCTTCTCAGAATATTCTAGGGTTTTTGTGATATACAGTTGGGAACGAGACAGACGTTGGGGCGCAGAGCTTTGAGCTCTGAATCAGTGATAAAATTAAACTAAGGCCACTTTCTGTGGGTATACACTCTAAGGGAAATTGGATTATTTTGTGAATTCTGTTAGGAAAAAAGAAATACATCTTAAGTCGTGACAAATGGAAAAGAATAGATTTCACTCTCTCTGTGAAGGTGAAAATGAATTCTCTATATGCTAAGCCTTGAAAGGAGAGTAGAGATATAATAACATTATTAGTCTTTACTGGTTTCTTCTTCTAACAGAGGCTGCACAGTTTAACAGAGACCATGAAGGTTTCAACTAAAAAGTATATTCAAGTCTTAATACAAAATATACCAATATTTCTTCTTCTTTTTTTTTTTTTTTTAAAGACAGGGTTTCAACATGTTGGTCATGGCTGGTCTTGAACTTCCGACCTCAGATGATCCGCCTGCCTTGGCCTCCAAAGTGCTTGGATTACAGGCATGAGCCACCGCGCCTGGCCACCAATGTTTCTTTATCAGTAAAAACAATTACTAAAAATATGTACTACACAGGGTCACTGTAAAGATAAAATAACCTAATGAAATGGGCTTTATGAACAGTCATTATATCTTTACATGCATATTTTGTTGGTACCTAATTTGTAAGTCTGAAGTATGTTTGTTCTCCAGCTGAAGAAGAAAATAATTTAAATGGAATAATTTCATCCAGTTAATCAAACAGAAAAATAAAGAGCTCCAGTTAATTGAAACTCAGTTATCCTCTAACTGAAATTAAATTTTCGTAGTAAATTGAACGGTACTTTTTTTTTTTTTTTTTAAAGAGGGAGTCTTGCCCTGTCACCCAGGCTGGAGTGCAGTGGCTCGATCTCTGCTTATTGTAACCTCTACCTCCTGGGTTCAAGCGATTCTCCTGCCTCAGCCTCCTGAGTAGGTGGGATTACAGATGCCTGACACGGCACCCAGCTAATTTTTGTATTTTTAGTAGCGACGGAATTTCACCATATTGGCCAGGCTGGTCTCGAACTTCTGACCTGGTGATCTACCTGCCTCAGCCTCTCAAAGTGCTGGGATTATAGGCATGAGTCACTGTGCCAGGCCATAATTGGTATATTTTTATACAGAAGATCCCTAACTGAAAAAATTATACAGTGTGTTATGTGAACAGAAAATAGATTAAGCTAAGAAGAGCAAATAGACTAAAGAGGCACTATAGGTGTCCAAATTTCTTGCAATAAGAATCTTCTATAATTATCTTAGAGTTCAATATGCTATAACTCCATTTTTGCAGGATCTAATAGAAATTATAGCGTAAGGACATATACAGCTTAAAGAAGGGTATTATTATTTACTGGTTTTATTTGCACTTTACAACACTATAAATTTGTGATACTGTTTTTAATCAAGGCTAAACTTATAATACTCCAAATCATTAGACAATTTTTCATCTAAAAGACAAAACATATCTGGGTAAAAAAAAACATTCAAGGTTTTATAAATTTTCAATTTTAGTTATAAGCTAATAGACTCATCTCAAAACACAGAAATATAAGGTACAGAAATACATGGCAAGATTCCCCTAAAAAGACATGATGACAGCTTCCAAGTTCGGTATATATTATACTAATTAATTTACTGATAACTATGTTTATTTTACAAGAATAAGTGACACAGACAGCCAGGCAGGGAATAAGACGTTTTAGTAGATATTTCTCAAGGAGGCATTACCTGAATGAGACAATCAGATGTTCAGTTCAATTATGATACCACGCTATTGTTATATTATTACACTGGCTTCCTTGGTTACCAGCAAGAAAGATTCTGGGGGAGGGGGGGAATGTCACAAGATAGGAGGGGACCAAATACAACACTATTCTCTTCTCTACTACAGAAAAAATATCATACTATCAAAGAAAATATACCTTTACATTTTCCTTTACTAGTAACAGAGTTGCATGACTCTACAGCTTTTTATCTCTACCAACTGGCTCTTCTTTTAAACTTTTCTCTAATTTATGATTCTCACTGCCTGGCAATGAGCCATCCCCACTATATAATTCACCCATGTAAACAATAACCACATGTATGCCCAAAGCTATTAAAATATATACACATAGAACATTAAAATAAGTAAATGAATAAAATGATAATGACAACACATTAAGCCAACAAGTCAAGATTATCTCATAAGGTGATTTTTCCCTCATAGGTAAAGATTGACAAGAACTGTTCTTCCAGTGATCAATTCTCTATGATCTTTTGACCTGTACTACTTCTTAAGTCATAAGTTCTTAAAAAGTGAGAAAAAGCAAAGTAAATACAGCACAAACACGACAAAGGACATTAATTAACCCAAAAAGTAATTAACAAAGGAGTAAACTTCCATTAACAGTATAAATGCTTTAAAATCCAGAATTAGGCCAACTTTGAGGAGTAAACTGACAATTACTGAACAGATTCTGCCATGAGAAAAAGGTCACTGAACAGATTTTGCTAAGAGAAAGGAAAAGTTTTCCTAGTTATTTAAAAAGAGTTTTTGATAGAATTCATCCTTTGAATCTACTAAGGTGTAAACAAACTAAAAATAACCATTTAATTTTCCATAAAGATAAACATTAAGACTTATTTGAATTCCATCAAATACTGAATTGTTTGACTTCTAAAATAAAACAGAAGTAATCCATAAACCCAATAATTATACTTCTAAGATTCCATCTGCAGAGATTTCTACAAGCCCCAAAAGATGTATGTATCAGGTTATTATGAACTGAAAATAACCTAAAATCTACTAATAAATAGTTAGGTAAAATATAGCATCTTAATACAATGGTTAATTCGAAGTATTTAGAAGAATGTCAGTGATATGTATTGATTGACGTTGAAAGATGTCTCTTGACATTAACATTGCATGAGAAACTGGCATCTGTTTGTCTAATAGATACAGTGGGACAGCATTTAAGAAAAACTTCATACCTATAGCTACCAGATCACACAGGGAGATACAGAATAAACAATTGTGAATAAATGTTTCTAGGTACAGAATTTGGGTGGATACTTTTTCTTTGTATTTTATATACTGCTTGTGTAGGAGGGTGTGTATGTTTTTAAAAAGCATGTATCACTGAAAAACAAAAACACACATGGAGTTATTTAATAAACATTGTTAGAGGCAAACTCAAGAGAAATGAACATAGTATAGTACCTTAAACGGTTGGTGTAGGTATCAACACAGGTCTTCATTTTGGCTAGTAATGTACCAACAGAAGTTTGACATTCTGACTGTTCTTCTTCCTCTTCATCATTCTCTGTAGAAAGGGGCAACAATAGGGGTACCATGGCAGTACAAGAAGCAATGGCCCGGAGCAATTCCAGCAGCGCCCGATAGAGTGGCACATGTCTTGCCATGTCCAGAACTATAAAGAGGAGAGGAAGAAGCAGAAATTGAGAAAATGTGTAATACAAAAGTAGGTCCACAGCAATGTAGCTTTTACCTAGATCTTATGATTACCGCTGACCTGGCCGGGCACAGTGGCTCATGCCTGTAATCCCAGTACTCTGGGAGGCCAAGGTGGGCGGATCACCTGAGGTCAGGAGTTTAAGACCAGTATGACTGACACGGAGAAACCCTATCTCTACTAAAAATACAAAATAAGCCAGGTGTGGTAGCACATGCCTATAATCCCAGCTACTCAGGAGGCTGAGGAAAATACCTTGAACCCAGAAGGCGGAGGTTGCAGTGAGCCAAGATCACACCACTGCACTCTAGCCTGGGCAACAAGAGCAAGACTCCCCCTAAAAAAAAAAAAATTTGACCCTTGAACAATACAGGTTTGAACTGCACTAGTCCATTTATATACAGATTTTCTGCACCCATGAGACAGCAAGACCAACCCCATCACTTCTACTTCTTTAGGCTACTCAACATGAAGACTCTGAGTAGGAAGACATTTATGATAATACACTTCCACTTAATGAACAGTAAAAATATTCTCTATGATTTTTCTTAATATTTTCTTTTTCTTAGCTTACAGTATATAATACATACAACATTCAAAATATGAGTTAATTGAGTGTATGTTATCAGTAAGGCTTCTGGTCAACAGCAGGCAATTAGGAGCTAAGTTCTGGAGGAGTCAGGAGTTATACTTGGGGCTGGACACTGTAATTCACACCCATAATCCCAGACCTTTGGGAGGCCAAGGTGGGAGGATCACTTGAGCCTGGCAATCAGCCTGAGCAACATGGTGAAACCCCCATCTGCACAAAAAGATACAAAAAATTAGCTTGCATGGTTTCACATATCTGTAGACTCAGCGACGAGGAGGACTAGACTGTGCCACTGCACTCCAGCCTGGGTGACAGACCAAGACCCTGCCTTAAAAAAAAAATAGTTATACTTGGATTTTCAAACATGTGGGGGTGTTGTTGGTGCCCTTAATACCTGTATCATTCAAGAGTCAACTTAATTGGTTAGTTGCTAAGGGGAAGAATGCAGCAGATACTTATGATGAAGCACCAATGTACAAATTATAATAATAGGCACTTTGGAAACAAACAAAAAAAAAGAGTAAAGTATCAAGTTTAGGAAAAAACAAGAAATGTAACTAAATATCTAGTTATGTTACATGTAGAAATGATTAAATACCCCAGATAATATATTATGGCTGGAAATGTATTTATTAGTATGAGGTGAAAACGGTTTTTAAAATTAAATTGAAATAATGAAGTTATTGTATCTTTTGTAAAAAAAGAATGACAGAATTGCAGTTTATCCAAAGTCTATTTCAATAAATCAGTTTTTTTTTTAGTAAAAAATAAAATGTTGCCTATGTTAACTTTCAATTACTAGCTATAAGTCAAACGAATTTTGTATTAGAATCATGTGCATCTAAGAGTGAATTCCTTATTCTAGGAACATACATTGCTTCCAAGGCTTTTATAAGTTGTTTTGTTGGTTTTTGTGCTGTATACCAACTGGAATTTACTTTTGTAAATAATGTGAGATAAGGATCTAACATCTTTTTTCCAAAGACAGTTACTGAACAGCATTCCATGAACATTTACTAGCAGGGTGAGGTGACTCAGGCCTGTAATTTCACCGCTTTGGGAGTCTGAAGCTGATGGATCACCTGAGGTCAGCAGTTCAAGACCAGCCTGGCCAACATGGTGATGAAAATTAGCTGGGTGTGGTGGCGCACGCCTGTAACCCCAGCTACTTGGGAGACTGAGGCAGGAGAATTGCTTGAACCTAGGAGACAGGTTGCAGTGGGCTGAGATGACACCACTGCACTCCGGCCTGGGTGACAGAGAGAGACTGTCTCAAAAATAAACAAACAAAAAAACCATTTACTGAAAACCTGTTGCTGGACAGGCTGGGAATAAGCAGTCAAGAAAACAAACAAAAATCTCTACCATCATGTATCTAACATTCTAGGTGAAGGACAAATGAGTAACAATTTTTTCAGAAGCTGGTATATATTCTGAATGCTATATAGAAAATTAAAGCACGGGAGGAGAATTGTGGGAGTCCAACTAGAGGTAGGAATTGCCTCAGTGTCACAGAGCTATATGGGGATTGAGTTGTAACAAGATGAGGCATCACCTAGCATCCGGTACTTTCTATGGCAACTGAGGCAAAAGAGATCTCTACAACTGATGTAAAAGAGAGACTATCAGAGCTTAATGACAGTGAGGCTATTTGGAGTGACATTCAAAGTGACGGAAGAGAAGGTCATTTTACACCTTCCAGTGATGATGCAGAGGACAGAGATGTATGACTGCCACTCTTTCCTTGTTTCCACATATACTTGGGTATGTTTAAAGCCCGTTTTCCAACCCATGAACAATGTCACAACAACTACTTACTATAATTTTATAATATTACGGGACAGTATGCTACTCAGGAAAATTCAAATTATATCCCAAAGTTACTAATTGATAGGCATAAAACACAATGTCAGTTCTTGGAAGGACATGGAAAAGCTAGACTTACAGGTACAGGTAAAAGTGCAAATAGATATAGCCAATTGGCATTATTTATTAAAATTTTAAATGCCTATATTCTATGACTCAATCATACCACTTGTTACTGTCTAGCCTATAAAGAAATGTTCAATACAATAGTGTTTTCAATACTGAAAGCTGGAAATGATCTAACAGTAATAATACCATAATCAAATAACATTCACAGCAATACAATAATAGTGGGAGACTGCAACACCCAACTCACACAGCACTAGACAGATCGAGACAGAAAATTAACAAACACTGGACTTAAATTGGACTTTACAGACATAGACTTAACAGATGTAGGACAGTCAACAACTACAGTATATACTTTCGTTTCACCAATACATGAAATATTCTTCTAGACATATCACATGTTAGGCCACAAAAGGGGTCTTAACAAATTTTAAAAAGTCGAAATCATATCAAGTATCTTCTCAGACCACAGAGGAATAAAGCTAGAAAATACCAACAGTAATGTCAGAAACAGGACAAACACATAGAAATTAAACACCATGATCTTGAATGACCACTGAGTCAACAAAGAAATGAAGGCAAATTTAAAACAATTTTGAAATGGATGAAAAAGAAACACAACATCAGAAAATCTGTGAGATATAGCAAAAGCAGTACAGAGAGAAGTTTATAGCCTTAAAAGCCTGCATCAGAGAAGTAGAGAGGTAACAAATTAACAACCTTTCATGTACCTCAAGGAACTAGAGAAACAAGAACAAACCAAGTCCAAAGTTAGAAGAAAAGAACACAGAACTAAATGAAATAGATTGTCCTCCCCTCCAAAAAATACAAAGTGTCAACAAACTGAAAAGTTGGTTTCTGAAGATAAGCAAAACTGATCAACTATTAGCTAGACTACGCAAGAAGAGAGAAGATCCAAATAAACTTAATCAGAAATGAAAAAGGAATACAACTGATACTACAGAAATACAAAAGACCAGGGTGTGTTATGATCAACTATACACTCACAACCTAGAAGAGGAAATGGGTAAATACCTGGAAACAGACAACCTCCTGAACCTGAACCAGAAAGAAACTGAACTTCTGAACAAACTAATAACAAGTAGTAAGATTCAATCATAATATCTCCCCTCCACCCCTGCAAAAAAAAAAAAAAAAAAAAAAAAAAAAAAGAGAAAATAAAAGCCCAGGACCACATGAATTAACACCTAAATTAAAGCAAATATAAAAAGAACAAAATAAAACAAGTCTTCCTGAAAATATTTTTAAAAACTTAG